>NC_069407.1:3976235-4007695 GCF_026875155.1 Cherax quadricarinatus | reverse complement strand
GTAAGTGGAATAGTTTGGGAAGCGATGTAGTGGAGGCAGGATCCATACATAGCTTTAAGCAGAGGTATGATAAAGCTCACGGCTCAGGGAGAGTGACCTAGTAGCGATCAGTGAAGAGGCGGGGCCAGGAGCTCGGACTCGACCCCCGCAACCTCAACTAGGTGAGTACAACTAGGTGAGTACACACACACACACACACACACACACACACACACACACACACACACACACACACACACATACAACACACACACACCACACACACACACACACACACACACACACACACTATCACACAAGGTACTGGTACTGGAGAACTTCTCTCTAGGATAGAGTCAAGACTGACCGCTCAACAACAAGGAATTTACACAAACGGGAAACAGGTCAAACCGATGTTCCTCAAGAGTCAGTGCTGGTTCCTTCTTTATTATTCACACAAACCATTATTTAAAGAAATAAAGAGGCAACAGTTGGTGGGGGAGAGACCCAGTGTGTGGGTGGGGTAACAGCGAGTGGGTGGGGCAGCGGTGAGTGGGTGGGGCAGAAGTGAGAGGGTGGGTGGGTGGGGCAGAAGTGAGAGAGGTGGGTGGGTGGGGCAGAAGTGAGAGGGTGGGTGGGTGGGTGGGGCAGAAGTGAGAGGGTGGGTGGGTGGGTGGGGCAGAAGTGAGAGGGTGGGTGGGTGGGTGGGGCAGAAGTGAGAGGGTGGGTGGGTGGGTGAACTAGTAACCAGCAGTACTCACGGCACACTCGGCAGCAAAGTGTCGGCATCCTTGTAGCACGCTCTCTGAGTAGCGTCGGAGGTCGGTGTAGCGCCGCATGCCGCCCAGCACGGCCTCCACGCTACCCGCCAGCATGGTGCTACGGGGCGCGCAGCGAGGCGCAGAGTGCTGGGGCTAAGATGCTTCTGGGCATGGCGGCGGGGGGAGGGGGGGCAGGAAGGGGCGGCGGGGGCACACTCAGAGAGAGTGTGGGTGGCACTCAGCGGGTGAGTGTGTGGGTGGCGTTGCTGGTGGCACTAAGCTCACCACACACTCACCCCTCACGCTACCTTCACTCTAGTGCTCACGCTGCTCACCCTGATGACTTACATGATACATAAGTGTAGCATCTGCCGCTACAGTCAAGATATACACACAATCGTAGCGACATCACAGGATACTTTTCACTCTACATTAGTCTTCACTCTACATGACACTGTCTTCACTCTACATGGCACTTTCTTCACTCTACATGACACTGTCTCCACTGTCCATTCCACAAGAGACAGCCAAGGCGAGGCACTGCTTCATTAGTCTCATTATCAAGTCACTCACACACTGGTGTAGATGTGGTCAGGGTAAACACCGAACACATCCCGTATGTTTCTTTGCTGCTGCAGCTGCAACTGTAAGTCAAGACTGACGTGATGATAGTTTAGAGAACCTGAGGATCCGTGAGGCATCCTAATACACATAACACGGTACTGAGGATCAGTGAGGCATCCTAATACACATAACACGGTACTGAGGATCAGTGAGGCATCCTAATACACATAACACGGTACTGAGGATCAGTGAGGCATCCTAATACACATAACACGGTACTGAGGATCAGTGAGGCATCCTAATACACATAACACGGTACTGAGGATCAGTGAGGCATCCTAACACACATAACACGGTACTGAGGATCAGTGCAGCATCCTAACACACATAACACGGTACTGAGGATCAGTGAGGCATCCTAACACACATAACACGGTACTGAGGGTCAGTGAGGCATCCTAACACACATAACACGGTACTGAGGATCAGTGAGGCATCCTAACACACATAACACGGTACTAGGGATCAGTGAGGCATCCTAACACACATAATGCGGTACTGAGGACCAATGAGGCATCCTAACACACATAACACGGTACTAGGGATCAGTGAGACAATTAACATACATAACACGGTACTGAGGATCACTGAATCTTCCTAATACACATAACATAGTACTGAGGATCAGTGACGCACCATAACACACACATAACACGGTACCGATGATCAGTGAGGCATCCTAACACACATAACACGGTACTGAGGATCAGTGAGGCATTTTAACACACATAACACGGTTCTGAGGATCCGTGAGGCATCCTAACACACAAAACACGGTACTGAGGATCAGTGAGGCATCCTAATACACATAACACGGTACTGAGGATCAGCGAGGCATCCTAATACACATAACACGGTACTGAGGATCAGTGAGGCATCCTAACACACAAAACACGGTACTGAGGATCAGTGAGACATTTTAACACACATAACACGGTACTGAGGATCAGTGAGGCATCCTAACACACATAACACGGTACTGAGAATCAGTGAGGCATCCTAATACACATAACACGGTACTGAGGATCAGTGAGGCATCCTAATACACATAACACGGTACTGAGGATCAGTGAGGCATCCTAACACACAAAACACGGTACTGAGGATCAGTGAGGCATCCTAACACACATAACACGGTACTGAGGATCAGTGAGGCATCCTAACACACAAAACACGGTACTGAGGATCGGTGAGGCATCCTAACACACATAACACGGTACTGAGGATCAGTGAGGCATCCTAACACACATAACACGGTACTGAGGATCAGTGAGGCATCCTAACACACATAACACAGTACTGAGGATCAGTGAGGCATCCTAACACACATAACACGGTACTGAGGATCAGTGAGGCATCCTAATCACATAACACGGTACTGAGGATCAGTGAGGCATCCTAACACACATAACACGGTACTGAGGATCAGTGAGGCATCCTAATACACATAACACGGTACTGAGGATCAGTGAGGCATCCTAACACACATAACACGGTACTGAGGATCAGTGAGGCATCCTAACACACATAACACGGTACTGAGGATCAGTGAGGCATCCTAACACACATAACACAGTACTGAGGATCAGTGAGGCATCCTAACACACATAACACGGTACTGAGGATCAGTGAGGCATCCTAACACACATAACACGGTACTGAGGATCAGTGAGGCATCCTAACACACATAACACGGTACTGAGGATCAGTGAGGCATCCTAACACACATAACACGGTACTGAGGATCAGTGAGGCATCCTAACACACATAACACGGTACTGAGGATCAGTGAGGCATCCTAACACACATAACACGGTACTGAGGATCAGTGAGGCATCCTAACACACATAACACGGTACTGAGGATCAGTGAGGCATCCTAACACACATAACACGGTACTGAGGATCAGTGAGGTATCCTAACACACATAACACCGTACATCTAAGCAAGTGTGATAGCTTTATTAAAGATAATCTGTGTAATGGGAGTGTTACTTTAATTTTGAAGCGGCTAAGATGGGAGGTGATGTAGCTGCATGTTCTCCCACGGTGTGGGTGGCGCTGCTCACGCATGCTGTGAGTAGGCAGCACGAGTGGCGCTGCTCACGCATGCTGTGAGTAGGCAGCACGAGTGGCGCTGCTCACACATGCTGTGAGTAGGCAGCACGAGTGGCGCTGCTCACGTATATAAGCAGCATGACAGGTGCTGTCTAGATTTTAGATTCTGTCGCCGTAGCGGCTGTTTGAAAGTGCACCCAATATCCATCCTGTGGAGGATAGTGTAAGAGCATCTAGATACAGAACAAGCTTAGGAACTAGACCCCCAAAAGGGTTAACAGGTGTACAGCTGGATTTAAATCTACAACTGTTGCAAGTAAATTTAGGATATTTGCTTAATATGTCTGGTATCTTATTTTATTAACAAGATACTCTGACTTGTCATATAGTTATTATTCTATCTGTACATTCCTCAATAAGTGGATAATCAAACACGCATTGTGCAGGGAAGTCACCATAAGACTGGCCCACATTATTATTATAATCAAAAAGAAGCGCTAAGCCACAAGGGCTATACAGCAGACTGGCCCACAGACTTTCCATTTGGATGGATCACCATCTGCGTGTCTGTCATACTGCCAAGGGTAGTTGTAACCACGCTTAAGTCTGACCACTACAACATTGTAAGGTGCTCCCCCGTAGACATGCTTATCTACGTTTATGTTATTATAGTGAGTGATATATGTACTCAAGCTTCTAACTGCATTCCTATAACATTTACTTTCATTATTTGCTTTTGTCATAATAACAGACATGTCATAGTTATACATATTCCTTCAGGGTAGCTCTTTTATGGCTAACTTATCAACTCTTATCATGAGGAAGTAATTCAATGTATAATGGAATCCATGAAATTGTATATTAATTTCCCTTTCTCAGAGAGTCAAGCTCAGTTTTGTAAGTTAACTTTAGAGGCACCAGGATGGTAAATAATTTAGGTTTTACTGCAGCCGATCAGTTCTTAATTCTGATGTTTAGTTCAACATGGCTGCTATAGTTTTTAACTTGGGAGGTGGCAACAAGAACTAATGCAGCCCTGCCGGTAGACTCCTGCTTAGATCCATCAGTCATATATTATTACTAACAATTAAGCCAAAATTTTCTTCTCGAACCTTTGCAATGTCCACCTGAAAATTTTCCTTAGATCTTCTTGCAGTTTTTCAGTGTCTTCTACCGAGGTGATTTTCAAGATTAATTTGTCATCATCCAACATCGACAAGAAAATGTGGAAAGCGTTGTCATCTGTCTGTTATGAAGATAACAAATGGTGAAGGTGGAAGAAAAGTGCCTTGGGGTGCCGAGCTCTTTACATTGCAAATGATAAATTTTGCTCTGTTTATTACTATTGTTCGTGCTCTGTTTATTACTATTGTTCGTGCTCTGTTTATTACTATTGTTCGTGCTCTGTTTATTACTATTGTTCGTGCTCTGTTTATTACTATTGTTCGTGCTCTGTTTATTACTATTGTTCGTGCTCTGTTTATTACTATTGTTCGTGCTCTGTGTTTATTACTATTGTTCGTGCTCTGTTTATTTACTATTGTTCGTGCTCTGTTTATTACTATTGTTCGTGCTCTGTTTATTACTATTGTTCGTGCTCTGTTTATTACTATTGTTCGTGCTCTGTTTATTACTATTGTTCGTGCTCTGTTTATTACTATTGTTCGTGCTCTGTTTATTACTATTGTTCGTGCTCTGTTTATTACTATTGTTCGTGCTCTGTTTATTACTATTGTTCGTGCTCTGTTTATTACTATTGTTCGTGCTCTGTTTATTACTATTGTTCGTGCTCTGTTTATTACTATTGTTCGTGCTCTGTTTATTACTATTGTTCGTGCTCTGTTTATTACTATTGTTCGTGCTCTGTTTATTACTATTGTTCGTGCTCTGTTTATTACTATTGTTCGTGCTCTGTTTATTACTATTGTTCGTGCTCTGTTTATTACTATTGTTCGTGCTCTGTTTATTACTATTGTTCGTGCTCTGTTTATTACTATTGTTCGTGCTCTGTTTATTACTATTGTTCGTGCTCTGTTTATTACTATTGTTCGTGCTCTGTTTATTACTATTGTTCGTGCTCTGTTTATTACCATTGTTCGTGCTCTGTTTGTTAGAAAGTTGAAGCAATATTTACCTACTTTCCTTGTTATACCTATCGTTTTCATTTTGTGCAATCACCCAATGATCACATTTGTCAAAAACCTTCGTGAAATCCGTGTAAACCACATCTGCATTTTAGTTTTCTTCCTCTGCATTTAAATTTTTCTCTTCTATAATTCTATCATAGAGGTGTGGGCCGCGCAGATTATGCTGTTCCATAAAATTTTTAGTTTTCCATCCCATCATTCTTTCAGAAACTTTTATGGTATATAATGTTGGGGCAACTGATCTAATTTCGGGCTAGCGCTCTACTGCCTCCCATAACCTGTGTCTGCACACTTCTGTTATTTTATCTGGATTTAAGCATTTTCACCAACGAATACTGATGGCTCGTGCTAGTGGTATTTTGCATTTCTTTATGAGTAAGGAATTCCATTGATCTGGTCCAGGTGCTACATGACTGGGACTGATGCTCATGTCAGTCATATAATCTGTCTGACCTTCAGAGGTACTGAAAAGAATTCCACTTTCTCCACTCTGTTTTAAATTAATGGATTACTGAGCATTCAGTCATATTGGCCTTTTAGAATTATGGATTTTTTTTTTTCATCGTCAGTTTAAGAACCTGTTATTAATGGTCCAATTCTACAGGTAGTTCTTAACTTGGATTTTACATACCTGGAGGTTACCTGGAGGTTATTCCGGGGATCAACGCCCCCGCGGCCCGGTCCATGACCAGGCCTCCCGGTGGATCAGGGCCTGATCAACTAGGCTGTTACTGCTGGCCGCACGCAGTCCAACGTATGAGCCACAGCCCGGCTGATCCGGCACTGACTTTAGGTATCTGTCCAGCTCTCTCTTGAAGGCAGCCAGGGGTTTATTGGTAATTCCCCTAATGCTTGATGGGAGGCTATTGAACAGTTTTGGGCCCCGGACACTTATGGTGTTTTCCCTTAGTGTACTTTTTATTGGGGGCATTTTGCATCGCCTGCCCAGTCTTTTACTTTCGTAGGGAGTGATTTCTGTGTGCAGATTTGGGACCATTCCTTCCAAGATTTTCCAAGTGTAGATTATGATATATCTCTCCCTCCTGCGTTCCAACGAGTACAAGTCAAGTGCTTCCAAACGTTCCCAGTAGTTAAGGTGCTTGACAGAACTTACACGTGCAGTAAAGGATCTCTGTACACTCTCTAGATCTGCGATTTCACCTGCTTTGAATAGAGATGTTAATGTACAACAGTATTCCAGCCAAGAGAGAACAAGTGATTTGAAAAGGATCATCATGGGCTTGGCATATCTCGTTTTGAAAGTTCTCATTATCCATCCTATCATTTTCTTTGCACGTGCGATCGTGGCACTGTTGTGATCCTTGAAAGTGAGATCCTAAGACATTACTACTCCCAGATCCCTTACATTATTTTACCGCTCTATTGTATGGCCGGAGTCAGTAGTATACTCTGTTCTAGTTATTATCTCCTCCAGTTTTCCATAACGGAGTAGTTGGAATTTGTCCTCATTGAACATCATATTGTTTACCGTTGCCCACTGGAAAACTTTGTTTATATCTTCTTGGAGGTTAACCGCGTCCTCAGCAGATGACAGCCTCATGCAGATCCTAGTATCATCTGCAAAGGATGATACGGTGCTGTGGTGTATATCTCTGTCTATGTCTGATATGAGGATGATGAATAAGATGGGGGCGAGTACTGTGCCTTGTGGAACAGAGCTCTTCACTATGGCAGCCTCCGATTTAACCTGTTCACCACTACACTTTGTGTTCGATTTGTTAGGAAGTTGAAGATCGATCTCCCCACTTTCCCAGTTATTCCTTTAGCACATATTTTATGGGCTATTACGCCATGATCACATTTGTCAAATGCTTTTGCAAAGTCTGTGTATATTACATCTGCATTCTGATTTTCTTCCAGTGCATCCAAGGCCATATCATAGTGATCCAGTAGTTGTGAGAGGCAGGAGCGACCTGCCCTGAACCCATGTTGTCCTGGATTGTGCAGATTTTGGGAATCCAGGTGATTTGCAATCCTGCTTCTTAGCACTCTTTCAAAGATTTTTTATGATGTGGGACGTCAGAGCTATTGGTCTATAGTTCTTAGCTAATGCTTTGCTGCCACCTTTATGGAGTGGGGCTATATCCGTTGTTTTAAGTGACTGTGGAATTTCACCCATGTCCAAGCTCCTCCTCCATAGTGTACTTAGGGCACGCGAGAGGGGTTTCTTGCAGTTCTTAATGAAAACAGAGTTCCACGAGTCTGGGCCCAGGGCTGAGTGCATAGGCATGTTGTCAATGGCTTTTTCGAAATCTATCGGAGTTAGGGTAATGTCGGAAATCTGGCATACATTTATGGAGTTTTGAGGCTCATTCATGAAGAAATCATTTGGGTCGTCGATACATGTGTGTTGAAATATTTGGTGTTTCTTGCACTATCCTGGATGACATTTTGTTACCTTTGTGTTTCAGAAGTTTGTTACAACAGATTAATTTTTTGTTTTACCTGGATGATCTCTCGGCTAAGATTATCTGTCCTTCGTTCTGACATATGCACATTGTTAAGTTTGATAATTCTGTTTCCCTACTTTTAGTTTTCTCATTTGGGTATATATTTAAACAAAACTTTTTGCTTCTATGTTCTTTTTTTCCAGGGCTGATGGGGGTTTGTGTTTTTTGAAACTGTTTCTGCTGTTTTTTGTTAAATTTTTTTAAATCAGTTGTATTACTGTTGAAGTTAAATTTACTGGCATCCGTCTTAGACATTATTAAGGGGAGTTTTGCCCCCTTAAAATTTTGATTTTTTGATAGAGTAATTTTATTTGTGACTCGCCCGCTCTTTTTTGTGAAGATCAAATCCAATGTATATTATTTCTAGTAATTTCTGTTATTTTTGATTAAAGAAAATTTTTTGTATGTTTGTTTAGAGTTAATGCTTACAGAAATTTCTGCTACCTACTATTTTAAACAATTTCCAGTTCATTATTACACTTAAATTTAAGGATTTCAACATTTGGTGCGGGTTTTTTTCAAGGTTTTCAAATCAGTTACCCCCCTCTTTGTGTTCCTTGTTTCCCCCACCATTGTTGACCTGGTTTGTGTTCTGTTTTTCCTCCCCCATTGTTGACGTGGTTTGTTTTCCCGTGTATTCCTCCACCATTGTTGACGCTGGTTTGTGTTGGTATTCCTCCGCCATTGTTGACGCTGGTTTGTGTTCGTGTTTTCCTCCGCCATTGTTGACGGGGTTTTGTGTTCCGTGTTTCCCGCCTTTGTTGACGTGGTTTGTTTTCCCCGGGGTTTTCCCTCCCCCATTTTTGACCCCCTGTTTTGTGTTCCGTGTTTCCTCCCCCATTGTTGCGCTGGTTTGTGTTCGTGTATTCCTCCGCCATTGTTGACCGGGTTTGTGTTCCGTGTATTCCCCCACCACTGTTGACGTGGTTTGTGTTCTTGTTTCCTCCCCCATTGTGACGGGTTTATACGTAAATGACACGAAACCCATTTGTGTGATTGGTGTTTCGGGGAAAAACCGGTTACCTTTTGCCCCGTAATCTTGTAAAATGTCAAATTTATGAAGGTCCATGAAAACTACTGTAGCAATCTTGTTTTAAAAAAAAAAATTAAAATGCTTTGGGTTTTTTCCTGACTACTTTCCTGTGTCCAGAGCGACTTATCATTATGGGGACCCTTTTTAAACCGAAATGATCACACAGTTCGGGAAGGGAGGACAAATGAAATTTCCCTTCGAGTCAAGAATCCTTCACCGTAAGGAACCATCAAAGTAAAAGGCCCTTCACCAGATAAGGAAAACCACAATAAAGGCCCTTCACCAGCATCAAGGAACCTTCGAGTAAAGAGTCCTTCCCGCATAAAGGAACCCTTTAAAAGTCAAGGTCTTACCAGCATCAAGGAACCTTCGAGTAAAGAGTCTTCACCAGCATAAGGAACCTTTAAGTCAAGAGTCCTTCCCCAGCTCAGGAACTTTCCCGGAGCCTTGGACATTAATATACAAAGAGAATGAGTCTGAAGTATTCACCGTTTAGTTTTCGAATAACGGTATTTCCACCACCAAACAAATTTACAAAGAATTACACGTATTTTAGATTTAAAACAATACCTTAAATAGAGAGTTTCGCAGCTACTAGCTGCAGCATTTCACCCCCATATGAAGAAGAACGCCGTAAGGTTTTAACCACTCGGGTTGTGAGGACCTGATTCCAGGGAGACACCTAGATGGAGGTGGGTACCTGGGGCCCTTGTGCCCACCCTGACTGGAACCCGGCACAAATGGCGTTCCCACATACGCGCTGGTACACAGGCAAAAAACTATGGTGATTAAAGTTTGTTATGATGATTGTAGGATTGGGGTTTTACGTGTTATGCATGTCAGTATACCAAACACCACAGATAGTTGCCAACCGGCAGTATTTAGATCCATTGGATAATCACAACAGTGGCAGTACCTGGGGATTCCCTAGGTAGTCAACCAGCTGGTAGTACCTAGACCCGCCTAAGAATTTACACCAGCTGGAAAATCCCTAGACACCAATAGGATAGTACACCACTGGCGTACTGACAACTGTGGTAGTCACCCAGCTGGGGAATTTTGAAAGTGGTTTTTCACTTTGATGAACCATTGGCAAAAAAAAATAAAAAATGATGTAAAACACAGAAGATGGAAGCCCGGTTACCCGAGGGGGAAAGAAGGGGGGAAAGGGAAAGGGAAAGGAAAGGAAGGAAGGAAGGAAAGGAAGGAAGGAAGGGAGGAGGGAGGGAAAAAAAGGGGGGAAAGAAGGGAGGGGGGGAGGGAAAAGAAAGGGGGGAAAGGAAAGGGGGGGAGGGGGGGAAAAAAGGGAGGAAAAAAGGGGGGGAAAGAAAGGGGGGAGGAAAAAAGGGGAGGAAGGAAGGGGGGAAGAAAGGGGGGAAAGGAAAGGGGGGGAGGGAGGGAAAGCGAAGGACGGTAGGTAAGGGGGAAACGAAGGAGAGAGAACGAAAACTCATCAAGATTGAAAAAAGAAAGTTGGAAAAAAAAACCAGAGGTAAAGGGGGGAATGAAGAAAGTAAACGGGGGGTTTTTAGGTGTAGGGAGAGAGAGAGAGAGAGGGGAGGAGAGGAGAGGAGGAGAGGAGAAAAGAGAGGAGAGGGAGAGAGGAAGAGAGAGAGTGAAGAAAACATATGGGGAAAAGTGAGGGAAAGTAACAAGAAGAAGTAGATGGAAAAAATGGAGGGGAGTAGAGGAAGAGATGGGATAGTCCCAAAGGTGTGGGTGTAAGAGGGTGCGGGTATGATGGAGTGTAAGTGGGTGGGAGGCAGGGGGGGGTTTGTAGGAGGGGGGGGAGGCGGGACGGGTGTAGGAGGGGGGAGGCAGGCGGGGGGTAGGAGAGAAGGCGGTGGAGGGGTGTAGGAGGGTGGGAGGCGGGGGACGGGGTTGTAGGAGGGTGGAGGCAGGACGGGGTGTAGGAGAGTGGGAGGCGGAGGGTGTAGGGGGTGGGGCAGGAGGGTGTGTAGGGGGTGGGGGCAGGAGGGTGTAGGGGGTGGGAGGAGGATGGGGGTAGGAGGAAGGGGGTTTTAGGATGGGGTGTAGGGGGTGGGGGACAGGACGGGGTTTTGTAGGAGAGTGGGAGGCAGGACGGGGTGTGGGGGTGGGGGCAGGAGGGGGTTTGTAGGAGGGGGGGGTGGAGACGGGGTTTGTAGGAGGGTGGGAGGCCGACGGGGTTGTAGGAGGGTGGGGGGAGGACGGGGGTGTAGGAGAAAAGGCGGTGGGAGGGGGGTTTGTAGGGGGGTGGGAGGCAGGACGTGGTGTGGGGGTAGGAGGTAGGACGGGGGGTAGGGGGAAAGGGCGGCAGGATGGGGGTAGGAGGGTGGGGGGCAGGACGGGGGTAGGAGAGTGGGGCGGACGGGGTGTAGGAGGGTGGGGGGCCAGGAGGGGTGTAGGGGGTGGGGGGCAGGACAGGGTGTAGGAGAGAAGGCGTAGGTGGGGTTAGGGGGTGGGAGGCAGGAGTGGTGTAGGAGGGTAGGAGGAGGAGGGGGGTTTAGGAGGGGGGGAGGGGGAAAGGGGTTAGGAGGGTGGGAGGCGGGGAGGGGTGTGGGAGGGGGGGAGGCGGGGGACGGGGAGTAGGGGAAAAGGGCGGTGGATGGGGTGTAGGGGGTGGGAGGGGCGGGGGGTGGGAGAGTGGGAGCGGGGGAGGGGTGTAGGAGGGTGGGAGGCAGGACGGGGTGTAGGAGGGTGGGGGGCGGGACGGGGTGTAGGAGGGTGGGGGGAGGAGGGGTGTAGGAGAAAAAGGCGGTAGGATGGGGTGTAGGAGGGTGGGAGGCGGGAGGGGTTTGTAGGAGGGGGGGAGGCGGAGGGGGTTTTGGGGGAGGGGGGAGGCAGGAGGGGGTTTTGTAGGAGGGTGGGAGGCAGACGGGGTGTAGGAGGGGGGGGGCCGCGGGGTTTAGGAGGGTGGGAGGAGGCGGGGTGTAGGGAAAAAGGCGGTAGGATGGGGTGTAGGAGGGGGGGAGGCGGGCGGGGTGTGGAGGGTAGGGGGTAGGAGGGGTGTGGGGGGGAAGGGGGCAGGATGGGGTGTAGGAGGGTGGGGGAGGAGGGGTGTAGGAGGTGAGGGGGAACGGGGGGGTAGGAGGGGGGGGGGCAGGGGGGGTTTTGTAGGGGGTGGGAACAGGACGGGGTTATTGGGGAAGGCGGCAGGAGGGGGTTTTGTAGGGGGGGGGGGCAGGGTGGTGTAGGAGGGTGGAGGCGGACGGGGGCGTAGGGGAAGGCGGCGGATGGGGTGTGGAGGGTGGGGGGAGGACGGGGTGTAGGGGGGGAAGGGGGCCCAGGATGGGGGTAGGAGGGTGGGAGGCAGGGGGGTTTTGTAGGGGGAACGCGGGAGGGGGTTTTAAAGGGGGGGGGGAGGCAGGAGTGGTTAGGGGGGTAGGAGGAAAGGCTTTTTAGGAGGCAAGGCAGAGGAGGGGGTTTTGGTAGGAGGGTGGGAGAAGGACGGGGGTAGGAGAGTGGGAGGACGGGGTGTGGAGGGTGGGGGGGCAGGACGGGGTTAGGAGGGGGGGAGGCAGGAGGGGTTGTGGGGGGGGGGCGGAGGGGTGTGGGGGGAAAGGCGCAGGATGGGGTGTAGGGGGGTAGGGGCAGGACGGGGTGTGGAGAGTGGGAGGCAGGAGGGGGTGTAGGAGGGGGGAGGGAATGGGGTCAGGAGGGTGGGAGGCGGAGGGGTGTGGAGAGTGGGGGAGGGACTGGGGTAGGAGGGGGGGCGGCAGGAGGGGGTTTTTGGGAGGGGGAATGGGCAGGTGGGGTGTGGAGGGTTGGGGCAGGAGGGGTTTTGTAGGAGGGGAGCTGGCAGGAGGGGTTTTGTTAGGAGGGTGGGGGCAGGACGTGGTGGGGGAGGGTGGGAGGCAGGAGGGGGTAGGAGGGAAGGCGGCAGGATGGGGTTCATATTTGTAATATACAGGGCCTTAAAGCATCCACCAAAAAACAAAATACCTTTTTCAGTGGTTTTAGGGGAAAGTTAAATGCAATGTTTGCACCCCTTCACGGACTCACAAAAAAAAGATACTTTTCGTGAAATATGGATAAGTGGGTTTCAATTTTTTTGGCGACAGAAAAAAAAAAGGCAAAAAAGGGGGGGGGGTTTGGCCTGTATGTCAAAAAGTCCCCTTTTCTGCACGGAGTTGCTGAAACCCCAAAAGAGGTAGTTGAAGTTCTATCAAAAAAGATCGAGAACCAAAATAGTCATGTGGTTGTTTAAGCCCAGATGCAACCCCCCAAAGTTCGGAACAGCTACTGAAAAAAGATTACTGTTTTTGGAAAAACCTTCCGCTCCATCCCCAAACATCTTTCTGTTGGTGATTTCACCTAAGGCAACAAAATGGAAAAATGTAGCAAATATGTTTAACTGAAACAACCCGGAGGTAGCGCGATGAAAGGCCCCACAAATGAGTATAATCCTGCGAAAAAACACACCTTAAGCCGCAGATGTGGAGCCCAAAAAGACTGAAAAACACTTGACCTTATCTTACAAATATGAGGACTGATAAGGACCTAAGAATTCAAAAAAAAACTAATTCCCTCACAATCTAAACGAAGTCCAGAGTACATGCTAGGGTCCTGAACAGCGAATGCATGTACCCGTGAAGGTATCTTACAAAACAAATTTCAACAAAAAAGAAAATCAAATGGGCCCGGTAAAACCCTGTCCCTAACGAAACATGTTGGGAAAATGTCTTAAATGCTGGGGCCCAAAAACCCGTGCCTTGAAAGGATCAAATGCCCGGTAGCCGAAGAGTCTAGGCATATTCCCCCAAGAAAGAAGAAGAGCAGGAGTAAACTGGAAGAAAAAGACGCTCCCTTAAGAAGAGACCCAAAAAAGTCATGAGTCCCCAGGGTGCTAGAAAATTTTGATACCGAAGGGAGGGGCTGACCAGGGGAAATGGAAATATCGAACTTAAACTAAAAAGACTTTACAGGAACCAGGAGGGGGGAGGAGGAGCTTAAAGTATTTGTGAAATTGAAAGAAATTCAAAAAATTTCTTTTCATATCCAAAAACAAGGCAAATACCACATTTTGTATCGGGCCCTTACTCGACGGATGGACTTAAAGACGACAACGGAAATGAGGAAATATTGAAATCCCAGTACGCTCTGTGTTTTTTTGAACATAAACGGTCTGAGGATCGACGACCCAAATGATTTTTTTATGAATGAGCCCCCAAAACTCCATAAAAGTATCCGATTTCCGCTTACCCTAACTCCCATAGATTTCAAAAAAACCATTGACAACATGCCCATGCACTCGCCCCGGGCCCAGATGTGGAATTGTTTTCATTAAGAACTGCAAGAAACCCTCTCGTGTGCCCAGTCACTATGGAGGAGGAGCTTTGGGGCATGGGTGAAAATTCCCAGTCACTTAAAACAAGGTATAGCCCACTCCATAAAGGGGGCAGCAAAGCATTAGTAAGAAAAATATAGACCCAAAAGCTCGACATCCCCATCATAAAAATCTTTGAAGGTGCTAAGAAGCAGGATTGAAATACCTGGATTCCCCCAAAACGCACAATCCAGGGCAAAATGGGTTAGGGAGGTCGTCCTGCCTCTCCAAAAATACTGGTCATATGACTGGGCCCTTGGAGCATGGAAGAAAATCAGAATGCAGAGTAATATACACAGACTTTGCAAAGCATTTGACAAATGCGATCAGGCGTAATGCCCATAAAAAAACGTGCTAAAAAGGTTTAATGGGAAAGTGGGGAGATGGATCTTCAACTTTAAAAAATCGAACACAAAAGGTAGTGGTCAAAGAGTTAAATCGGAGGCTGCCCATAGTGAGAGCTCTTTCCACTAGCCACAGTACTCGCCCATCTTTTTCCTTATCCCCATATCAAAATAAACGAGATATACACCACGCACCGTTCATCCTTTGGGTGTACTAGGATCTGCTGAGGCTGTCATCTGTGAGGGCGCGGTTAAACCTCCAAGAAGATAAAACAAAGTTTTCCAGTGGGCAACGGTAAAAAAATTGATGTTCAAGGGACAAAATTCCAAACTACTCCGTTATGGAAAACTGGAGGGATAATAAATAAGGAGTATACTTGACCGGCCTACAATAAGCGGAAAAATAATGAAAAGGGGGGCCTGGGAGTAGTAATGTCTGAGGATCTCACTTTAAGGATCACAACGTGCCACGTCGCAGTGCAAAGAAAATGATAGGTGGGTAATGAGAAATTTCAAAGAGAGATCCCCAAACCATGTGATCCTTTTTAAATCACTTGTTCTTCTAGGTGGAAAATGCTGTACTTAAAAAACTAATACAAAGCAGGGAAAATCCCGATTAGAGAGTGTACAGAGACCTTTACTGCACGTATAAGTTTGTCAAGCACCCCTTTAATCCCCCGGGGCGCTTGGAAGCTTGATTTTACTCGTTGGAACGCGGGGGGGAGAGATTTCATAATCTCATTGGAAAAAACTTGGAAGGAATGGTCCCAAAACTGCACACAGAAATACTCCCTACGAAAGTAAAAAATGGGCGGCGATGCAAAATCGCCCAATAAAAAAAAGGGGCGCCTTGGTACACTAAGAGAAAAACCATAAGTGTCCGGGGCCCAAAATGTTCAACAGCCTCCCATCAAGCATAAGGTGAATTGCCAATAAACCCTGGCTGCCTTCAAAAGAGAGCTGGAAAGATTCCTAAAGTCGGTGCCGGATCAGCCGGGCTGTGGTCGTAGTCGGACTGCGTGCGGCCAGCGTAACAGCCTAGTTGATCAGGCCCTGATCCTCGGGGGCCCGGGCGTGGACCGGGCCGCGGGGGCGTTGATCCGGGGGAAAAACTCCAGGAACTCCCGGGGGAGGGGAAAAGGGGGAGGATGGGGTGTAGGGGTTGGGAGGAGGGGCCGGGGTTTTTAGAAGGGAAGGCGGCAGGGGGGTTTTAGGGGGTGGAGGCAGGAGGGGTTTAGAAGGGAAGGGGGAGGGTGGGGGGTTTTAGGGGGTGGGAGGCAGGGGGGGTGGGAGGGGGGGGGCAGGACGGGGTTTTTAGGAGGGTGGGAGGCAGGACGGGGTGTAAAGGGGGGGTGGGAGGCGGCGGGGTGTGGAGGGTGGGGGGCAGGACGGGGTTTAGGGGGTGGGGGGAAGGGCGGGTGTATGAACCTGAAAATTTCACCCGTGAGGGGGGGGAAATGGTGGTAGTGGTAGTGGTGGTGGTGTTTGGGGGTGGTGGTGGTGGGTGGTGGTGGTGGGGGTGGTGGGGGGTTTTTGGTGGTGGTGGGGGTGGTGGGGTGGTTGTGGTGGTGGTGTGGTAGTAGCGTAGTGGTGGGGAGGTAGTAGTAATAGTTGTGGTGGTGTGGGAGTCGTGGTGGAAGTGGTAGTCGTGGTGGTGGTGGTGGTAATCGTGCTAGTAGTCGTGGTAGTAGTGGTAGTGGTGGAGGTTATGGAATCAGTGGTGGTGCAGGTAGTAGGTTGAGTATTCGTAACCAAGACAAAGCAGGTTGATACTACAGTAAACCAAAACAAAAGTGGTTGACTACTACGTAACCAAGACAACAGCAGGTTGTTATACAATAACTAAAACAACAGCAGGTTTTATACTACAATAACCAAGACAACAGCAGGTTGACTACTACAATAACCAAGACAACAGCAGGTTGACTACTACAGTAACCAAGACAACAGCTGGTTGACTACTACAATAACTAAGACAACAGCAGGTTAACAACTACAGTAACCAAGACAACAGCTGGTTGACTACTACAATAACTAAGACAACAGCAGGTTAACAACTACAGTAACCAAGACAACAGCAGGTTGACTACTACAATAACCAAGACAACAGCAGGTTGACTACTACAGTAACCAAGACAACAGCAGGTTAACAACTACCGTAACCAAGACAACAGCAGGTTGACTACTACAGTAACCAAGACAACAGCAGGTTGACTACTACAATAACTAAGACAACAGCAGGTTGACTACTACAGTAACCAAGACAACAGCAGGTTGACTACTACAGTAACCAAGACAACAGCAGGTTGACTACTACAATAACTAAGACAACAGCAGGTTGACTACTACAATAACTAAGACAACAGCAGGTTGACTACTACAGTAACCAAGACAACAGCAGGTTGACTACTACAATAACTAAGACAACAGCAGGTTGACTACTACAATAACTAAGACAACAGCAGGTTGACTACTACAATAACTAAGACAACAGCAGGTTGACTACTACAATAAAATAAGACAACAGCAGGTTGACTACTACAATAACCAAGACAACAGCAGGTTGACTACTACAATAACCAAGACAACAGCAGGTTGACTACTACAGTAACCAAGACAACAGCTGGTTGACTACTACAATAACTAAGACAACAGCAGGTTAACAACTACAGTAACCAAGACAACAGCAGGTTGACTACTACAGTAACCAAGACAACAGCAGGTTGACTACTACAGTAACCAAGACAACAGCAGGTTGACTACTACAATAACCAAGACAACAGAGGTTGGGGTACTACAGTAACAAGGGCAAACAGTGGTTGACTACTACAGTAACCAAGACAACAGCTGGTTGACTACTACAGTAACCAAGACAACAGCAGGTTAACAACTACAGTAACCAAGACAACAGCTGGTTGACTACTACAGTAACCAAGACAACAGCAGGTTCACTAATACAGTAACCAAAGACAACAGCAGGTTGACTACTACAGTAAACCCAAGGGCAACAGCAGGTTGACTACTACAGTAACCAAGACAACAGCAGGTTAACAACTACAGTAACCAAGACAACAGCTGGTTGACTACTACAGTAACCAAGACAACAGCAGGTTGACTACTACAGTAACCAAGACAACAGCTGGTTGACTACTACAGTAACCAAGACAACAGCCGGGTTAAAACTACAGTAAAACCCAAAACACAGCTGGTTGACTACTACAGTAACCAAGACAACAGCTGGTTGACTACTACAGTAACCAAGACAACAGCAGGTTAACAACTAAAAGTAACCAGACAACAGTGGTTGACTACTACAGTAACCAAGACAACAGCAGGTTGACTACTACAGTAACCAAAAACAGCTGGTGATACTACGTAACCAAGACAACAGCAGGTTAACAAAATTACAGTAACCAAGACAACAGCTGGTTGATACTACAGTAACAACAACAGTGGTGACTCTACGTAACTAAGACAACAGCAGGTTAACAACTACAAGTAACCAAAACAAACAGCAGGTTAACTACTACAGAACCAAGGGCAACAGCAGGTTAACTACTAAAAGTAACCAAGAAAAAACAGCAGGTTAACAACTACAGTAACTTTGACAACAGCAGGTTAAACTACAGTAACCCAAGACAACGCAGGTTGACTATACAGTAACCAAGACAACGCAGGTTAACTACTACAGTAACCAAGACAACAGCTGGTTGACTACTACCCGTAACCAAGGAAAAACAGCAGGTTAACAACTACAGTAACTAAGACAACAGCAGGTTAACTACTACAGTAACCAAGACAACAGCAGGTTAACTACTACAGTAACCAAGACAACAGCAGGTTAACAACTACAGTAACTAAGACAACAGCAGGTTAACTACTACAGTAACCAAGACAACAGCAGGTTAACTACTACAGTAACCAAGACAACAGAGGTTAACTATACAGTAACCAAGACAACAGTGGTTGACTACTACAGTAACCAAGACAACAGAGGTTGACTTTCTACAGTAACCAAGACAACAGCAGTGATACTACCGTAACAAGACAAAGCTGGTTGACTCCTACAGTAAACCCAAAACAACCCGCAGGTTGACTTTCTACAAAAACTAAGGACAACAGCTGGTTGACTACTACAGTAACCAAGACAACAGCAGGTTGACTACTACAGTAACCAAGACAACAGCTGGTTGACTACTACAGTAACCAAGACAACAGCAGGTTGACTACTACAGTAACCAAGACAACAGTGGTTGACTACTTAAATAACTAAGACAGCAGCAAAGTTGACTACTACAGTAACAAAACAACAGCAGGGTTAAAAACTACCCGTAACCAAGACAAAGTGGTTGACTACTACAGTAACCAAGACAACAGGAGGTTGACTACTACAATAACAAAGACAGCAGCAAGTTGACTACTACAGTAACCAAGACAACAGCAAGTTAACAACTACAGTAACCAAGACAACAGCTGGTTGACTACTACAGTAACCAAGACAACAGCAAGTTGACTACTACAGTAACCAAGACAACAGCAGGTTGACTACTACAGTAACCAAGGCAACAGCAGGTTGACTACTACAGTAACCAAGGCAACAGCAGGTTGACTACTACAGTAACCAAGGCAACAGCAGGCTGACTAATACAATAACTTAGGGAGTAATTTTGCTGCCCTAATCCCCTTGCATATAATTATGGTGGAGCTTAAATTACTGGTGTAACTTTGGGGAGGAATGATGGAGAACACACAAGGTACTGGTGACACACGAGACTCTCCCACAGTGATGCTGCTGGGGACACACAAGACTCTCCCACAGAGTGATGCTGCTAGGGACACAAAAGACTCCCACAGAGTGATGCTGCTAGGGACACACAAGACTCTCCCACAGAGTGATGCTGCTAGGGACACAAAAGACTCCCACAGAGTGATGCTGCTAGGGACACACAAGACTCTCCCACAGAGTGATGCTGCTAGGGACACATAAGACTCCCACAGGGTGATGCTTCTAGGGACACACAAGACTCTCCCACAGAGTGATGCTGCTAGGGACACACAAGACTCTCCCACAGACTGATGCTGCTAGGGACACACAAGACTCCCACAGGGTGATGCTGCTAGGGACACACAAGGTTCTCCCACAGTATGATGCTCTGGGGACACACAAGACTCCCACAGGGTGATGCTGCTAGGGACGCATAAGACTCCCACAGGGTGATGCTGCTAGGGTGTTACAAAAAACGCGATTTCTAATAAGCTTAGAGATCTCCAGTGAATACTAGAAAGGACTGCCCTTCTAGCATCCAGCCTGTTACTGGGTTTTCGTAACAAGTAGTCAGTATCCTGGTCCAATTATCCAGTAGAATTCAATAAGAATTATTAGTGCTTCAGGATTACAACTGGTAGGCTACTAACTAAAGAAATTAAAATTTAATAAATTTATTAATAACAAAAATGTCTAGGAGTATATTATCAAAATAATAATATCCACTTCTCTCGTGTACAGTATTATTGTGCTGAAGGCACATGTCATATATTTATGTCCTAAGTACCGTCTAGTGTGTATGTGTGTAAGTGCTCTAAGTAGTTCGCTATGTCTCAAGACTCGACTAGACTTAACTAGTGACTAAGTCCTCACATTAACTAACTTCTTGGCCACCTGGCAATCAGAACAGCTTGCTTGAACAATAAAACGACTGATAAGCCGAACAGCAATATAACAAGCAACTGCGACACAGAATCAGGAACAAGGAGATAATATAACGACACTAAGTAGGGACCATCCGCAGATCCTCCACACAAGTCACAAAACTCCCGTACTACTGAATCTAAGTTCAGCATAAGAAAATCCCCGACTGTGATAATACACAGGTACCAGTACAAGTTAGGTCAGAAGCTACAGCTCAGGACCTGAGTTGCTCAGAGTGTCTAAGAGACACACAACCTCAGTACAACGTCGAAAATCACTAAGTCTAGACAATGTTCTGTGAACAGAGTTCTACAGAACCAACAACAAGAAAGCGGCAAAGACGATCTTCCAACAAGGGTCAATAAGGGAGTGTTAGGCACATCTTGTCAGGAATACGTCCAACCACCAAGAGAGTCTAGCCCAGACTGACTACTTCAGGTGAGGTGTGAGCACCCCCCCCCCTCTATCACGTGATAGCTCCGTGGGCAGTTGCTGCCCAGCAATACCGAGAAGCCGGCAGAGTAACGAGCCACGAGCGATAATTACAATAGTTAGACAATCAAGACTTGAAGTATGAGCTCTGAATAATATATATATGTTACATCCTTCCTAATAAAAGTAACTAAGTCAAATAATAATATAAAGCAATATATTTACGATTTAGCTATTATCGCAAATATAAGCAACATAAAATTATATGATAAGGTAATATACATTACATACATTGCGATCCATTCAGGGGTCGCAACATAGAGACACACAAGACTCCCACAGGGTGATGCTGCTAGGGACACACAATACTCTCCCACAGGGTGATGCTGCTAGGGACACACAAGACTCCCACTGGGTGATGTTGCTAGGGACACACAAGACTCCCACAGGGTGATGCTGCTAGGGACACACAAGACTCCCACAGGGTGATGCTGCTAGGGACACACAAGACTCCCACAGGGTGATGCTGCTAGGGACACACAAGACTCTCCCACAGGGTGATGCTGCTGTGACACACAATACTCCCACAGGGTGATGCTGCTGGTGACACACAAGACTCCCATAGTGAAGAGCTTTGTCCCACAAGGCACAGTACTCGCCCCTATCCTGTTCCTCATTCTCATACCAGACATAGACAGAGATGTAAACCACAGCGCTGTATCATCCTTTGCAGACGATACTAGGATCTGCATGAGAGTGTCATCCACTGAGGACACGGCAAAGCTCCAAGAAGATATAAACCAAGTTTTCCAATGGGCAACAGAGAACAATATGATGTTCAATGAAGACAAATTCCAACTACTCCGTTATGGAAAACTGGAGGAAATAATAACTAGAACTGAGTATACTACAAACTCCAATCACACAATAGTGGGAAAGTAATGTGAAGGACCTGGGTGTGGTAGTGTCCGAAGACCTCACCTTCAAGGACCACAACAATGCCACTATCACATCTGCGAGGAAACTGATAGGATGGATAATGAGAACATTCAAGACAAGAGATGCTAAGCCACTGATGATCCTTTTTAAATCACTTATTCTTTCTAGGCTGGAATATTGCTGTACATTAACATCCCCATTCAAGGCAGGTTAAATTTCTGAACTAGAGAATGTACAGAGAACCTTTACTGCACGTATAAGTTCCATCAAACACTTTAACTACTGGGAGCACCTGGAAGCACTTGACTTCTACTCACTGGAGCGCAGGCGAGAGAGATATATCATAACGTACACCTGGAAGATTCTGGAGGGGCTGGTCCCCAATATGCACACAGCAATCACTCCATACGAAAGCAAAAGACTTGGCAGGCGATGCAACATACCCCTATGGGCGTCACAGGTAAACTAAGAGAAAACGCATTAAGTGTCCGGGGCCCAGGACTGTTCAACAGCCTCTCACTAGCAATAAGGGGCATTACCGGTAGGCCCCTGGTTATCTTCAAGAGGGAGCTGGACAGATAACTAAAGACGGTGCCGGATCAGCCGGGCTGTGGTTCGTACGTTGGATTGCGTGCGGCCAGCAGTAACAGCCTCGTTGATCAGGCCCTGATCCACCGGGAGGCCTGATCATGGACCGGGAAGCGAAGGCGTTGATCCCCGGAATGCCCTCCAGGTAGAATCCAGGTAGGATGATGCTGCTGGTGACACACAAGACTCTCACAGGATGATGCTACTGGTGACACACAAGATTCCCACAGGGTGATGCTGCTGGTGACACACAATACTCTCCCACAGGGTGATGCTGCTATTGACACACAATACTCTCCCACAGGGTGATGCCACTGGTGACACACAAGACTCTCCCACAGGGTGATGCTGCAGGTGACACACAAGACTCTCCCCCAGGGTGATGCTACTAGTGACACACAAGACTCTCCCCCAGGGTAATGTTACTGGTGACACACAGGACTCTCCCCAGGGTGATGCTGCTATTGACACACAAGACCCTCCCCCAGGGTGATGCTACTGGTGGCACACAAGACTCTCCCCCAGGGTGATGCTACTGGTGACACACAAGACTCTCCCCCAGGGTGTTTGCTACTGGGGGACACACAAGACTCTCCCCCAGGGAGATGCTACTGGTGACACACAAGACTCTCCCCCGGGTGATGCTACTGGTGACACACAAGACTCACCCCCCATGGTGATGCTGCTGGTGACACACAAGACTCTCCCCAGGGTGATGCTACTGGTGACACCCAAAACCAAGACTCTCCCCCAGGGTGATGCTACTGGTGACACACAAGACTCTCCCCCAGGGTGATGCTACTGGTGACACAAGACTCTCCCCCAGGGTGATGCTACTGGTGACACACAAGACTCTCCCCCAGGGTGATGCTGCTGGTGACACACAAGACTCTCCCCCAGGGTGATGCTACTGGTGACACACAAGACTCTCCCCCAGGGTGATGCTACTGGCCCGACACACAAAAACTCTCCCCAGGGTGATGCTGTTGGTGACACACAAGACTCTCCCCCAGGGTGATGCTACTGTTGACACACAACTCTCCCCAAGGGTGATCCTACTGGTGACACACAACTCTCCCCCAGGGTGATGCTACTGGTGACACACAAGACTCTCCCCAGGGTGATGCTACTGGTGACACACAAGACTCTCCCCCAGGGTGATGCTACTGGTGACACACAAGACTCTCCCCCAGGGTGATGCTACTGGTGACACACAAAACTCTCCCCCAAGGTGATGCTATGGTGACCCCAAACTCTCCCCCAGGGTGATGCTATGGTGACACACAAGACTTCCCCAGAGGGGATGCTATGGTGACACACAAGGACTCCCCCCCAGGGTGATGCTGTGGTGACACACAAGACTCTCCCCCAGGGTGATGCTACTGGTGACACACAACTCTCCCCCAGGGTGATGCTACTGGTGACACACAAGACTCTCCCCCAGGGTGATGTTACTGGTGACACACAAGACTCTCCCCCAGGGTGATGCTGCTGGTGCCCACACAAGACTCCCCCTCAGGGTGTATGCTTACTGGTGACCCCACAGACTCTCCCCCAGGGTGTTGGTACTGGTGCACACAAGACTCTCCCCAGGGGATGCTACTGGTGACACCCCAAGGGATATCCCCCAGGGTGATGCTACTGGTGACACACAAGACTCTTCCCCAGGGTGATGCTACTGGTGACACACAAGACTCTCCCCCAGGGTGATGCTACTGGTGACACACAACTCTCCCCCAGGTTGATGCTACTGGTGACACACAAGACTCTCCCCCAGGGTGATGCTATGGTGACACACAAGGATCTCCCCCGGGGTTTGATGCTGCTGGGGGACACAAAAGACTCTCCCTCAGGGTGATGCTATGGTGACACACAAGGACTCTCCCCCAGGGTGATGCTACTGGTGACCACCACAAGACTCTCCCCCCAGGGTGATGCTACTGGTGACACACAAGACTCTCCCCCAGGGTGATGCTACTGGTGACACACAAGACTCTCCCCCAGGGTGATGCTACTGGTGACACACAAGACTCTCCCCCAGGGTGATGCTACTGGTGACACACAAGACTCTCCCCCAGGGTGATGTTTACTGGTTTGACACAAAAGGGACTCTCCCCCGGGTGATGCTACTGGTGACACACACAAGACTCACCCAGGGTGTTTGCTACCGGTGACACACAAGACTCTCCCCCAGGGTGATGCTACTGGTGACACACAAGACTCTCCCCCAGGGTGATGCTACTGGTGACACACAAGACTCTCCCCCAGGGTGATGCTACTGGTGACACACAAGACTCTCCCCAGGGTGATGCTACTGGTGACACACAAGACTCTCCCCCAGGGTGATGCTACTGGTGACACACAGAATCTCCCCCGGGGGTGATGCTACGGGGGACACACAAGACTCTCTCCCAGGGTGATGCTACTGGTGACACACAAGACTTCCCCAGGGTGATGCTACTGGTGACACACAAGACTCTCCTCCAGGGTGATGCTACTGGTGACACACAAGACTCTCCCCCAGGGTGATGCTACTGGTGACACACAAGACTCTCCCCCAGGGTGATTGCTACTGGTGACACAAAAGGGACTTCCCCAGGGTGATGCTCCCCGGTGACACAAAATAGACTCTCCCCAGGGTGATGCGGGGCTGGTGACACACAAAACTCCCCCCAGGGTGATGCTACTGGTGACACACAAGACTCTCCCCCAGGGTGATGTGCCTGGTGACACACAAGACTCTCCCCCAGGGTGATGCTGCTGGTGACACACAAGACTCTCCCCCAGGGTGATGCTGCTGGTGACACACAAGACTCTCCCCCAGGGTGATGCTACTGGTGACACACAAGACTCTCCCCAGGGTTGATGCTACTGGTGACACACAAGGACTCTCCCCCAGGGTGATGCTATGGTGACACACAAGACTCTCCCCCAGGGTGATGCTATTGGTGACACAGAAGACTCTCCCCCAGGGTGATGCTACTGGTGACACACAAGACTCCCCCAGGGTGATGCTACTGGTGACACACAAGACTCTCCCCCAGGGTGATGCTACTGGTGACACACAAGACTCTCCCCCAGGGTGATGCTACTGGTGACACACAAGACTCTCCCCCAGGGTGATGCTACTGGTGACACACAAGACTCTCCCCCAGGGTGATGCAAATGGGGGACACACAAGACTCTCCCCCAGGGGGGTTTGCTACGGGTTTGACACAAAAGGGACTCTCCCCCAGGGTGATGCTATTGGTGACACACAAGACTCTCCCCCAGGGTGATGCTACTGGTGACACACAAGACTCTCCCCCAGGGTGATACTGCTGCTGTGTTTACTTGGGTGTTATTTATAACTTTTATTGGTCATTCTCTCTCCCTCTGTTTACCTGCGTCCCGTCCCACTCCAGCCTCCCACTCGTCACTGTACAATCTCCCACTCGTCATTGTACAGTCTCCCACTCATCACTGTACAGTTTAGGTCCTGGGACCTTGATCAGGGTCCCAGGACCGAAACGTTTTCTAATAAATATGTCCTAGTGTTTGCTTACGTGTCTTGCTAAACAAATTTGTTGGTATCTATTACCAGGGTTGATACCATTTCTGCACGTGTTACAGCAACATTTTTCATATCTTCTGGTAATATGTTAATCAGTTTGGCCCACGGATGTTGATACAATGTTCTCCTGTTGTGCGAACGGCACCCCACCACTTTCTTCCATTTCTCCCTTTCCAGTATGTTTTTATAGCGGTGTCCAAATTTGGGACTAGACCCCTCAAGTAATTTCAGAATATGTACTGCCAAATCTCTCTCTCTCTCTCTCTCTCTCTCTCTCTCTCTCTCTCTCTCTCTCTCTCTCTCTCTCTCTCTCTCTCTCTCTCTCTCTCTCTCTCTCTCTCGCTTTTCTCTTCCCCCTTTCCCAGCAAATACTATTTCGGCCCTTAAGGGTTCCCTAGCAATTTAAATGCTTTTTTGATTCCTGGGTGCTGAAATAATAAATAATAAATTCTTTTCCGGGTTTTGTGGCTCTGTCCTGCCTGAACCTAAAACATTCAATAAACCCGAGAGAGCACAAGTTTTTTGAATAGTGTTGTGGTGGAATTTTGTGTTCTCCCGCCTTTTTCCGTTACCCGCCAAGAGGAGCCGGTGCCCCCGGGTGACGTCACCTTTTGGCACCCCTCCATGTAGATGGGAAGGGGGAGGGTTGCTAAAAAATCCAAAATAAGAACAAAAAGAAAGGAGGAACATGCAGGGGGCCTGTTGGCCCCCATACTAGCAGGTCCTTTACAATTCCCCCCAAAAAAAAAACATTTGCCCAAACCCAATTTTCAATGCCCCCCAAGAAATAGTTGATGTGAAAGCCCCACTCAAATCCAAAACCCCCCCCACTCTGTACTTATCCAACCTAAATTTGAAATTTACCAAAGTCCCCCTCAAAACCAATGGTAGTGTTCCACTCATCAACTCCCCTATTTCCCAAAAACAATATTTTTTTATGCCTTTTTTATTAAATCTAAAACTTATCTAATTTAAATCCATTAATGCTAATTTATACCCCCAAAATGCCCCAGGTTTTTCCCTTACTTTTTTCCCCCCCTTCCCCCCCCCCCTTTCCCCCCCCCCCCAAAAACCCCCCTAGCTGTCGTGATATTTGCTTATTGTGCCCTTTTGAAAGGTCAGTTGATATTATTACTCCCAGATCTTTCACCTGTTCCTTATTCTTTTAAAGTCTTTCCCCAAAAAGGATATTTTTTTGTAGTGGCATTTTTACTTCTTTATGAATTTAAAAATGCACGACCGTCCGGGGTGCGCATGATGGCCTGTTTCCTATTTTTTTTCCAATTTTAGGGATTTGCTTTGTCAGGAAATGATCTGTGTGGCCTTTCAGAGGTAATGAAAGAATTTTCTGCTTTTCCTTCTGTTTTTGTCAGTGAATGGAACATTGTTCGCAGTTCACGAACCAGCACAGTTCACTGTTTTTAGAATTTCTCTATTTTTTTTTTCATCGTCACTGTATGAACCCGTTATTAATGTGGAAAAATTTGGTGTTTCTTACAATGTTCTGGCGAATTTTGTTTCCCTTTTTGCTTTAGAAATTTTCTACGACAGTTTAAATTGTTGTTTTTTTCTGTGTGATCTCCCGGCTAAGATTATATTCCTTCGGTTGGGACACATTCATAAGATTTCGGTTGCCCTTTCCTTTCTATACTTCTTTACGCTCTTTTCTATATCTGATCTTAAAGAAGAATTTCAAATGTGCAAAATCTGGGTATCTTTATTTGTAGAGTTTCGCCAACCCCGTGGCCCTTTTCAGTACAAGGACATAATGTGAAGAATTATACAAAAAAAAGAGGTAATCAACCCTAGTTGGGTGAAAAAACAAACAATTTTTCACAGGGGGTCTCTAAAGGGCCTCCCGCGGGATCTGTACTTTCCCCTTCACCCAACCTACCCAAATTCTCCACCTGACTCTCCACACTATAAAACCCCATGAATACTACAGAGTACCTTTAAGAATTGAACACTTATCAACACATGGAATTTTTATTGATAAAATTTTTTCCCCACACAGGGGCTTCTCATCCAAAACAAAGTAAAATGGGTAAGAGAGTAAAGTTTGAGGTAATCATCCCTCAGCTAACATTTTTTTCCCCCATCATTTTTGGTGCAAGTCCCCAAGAAAATCCACCCCTCTTACTTTTGTATTTTTTGGATAAATGGTTTAAAAAACGACAATTAAAGACGAACATTATGAAACATAGGGGAATCTTTATTGAGGAAACGTTTCGCCACACAGTGCTTCATCATCCAAAACAAATTGAAGCAGTCAAAGTTTTACCCTTTTAAATAACCCAACTAGGTAGACTCGTTGGGTAAGAACATAGCAACGTTGGGTATTTATTATAAAACTTTCGCTACCATGGCTTCTCGCAAGTACAAAAAGTTGATAAAGCAGAAATACAAAGACGAGTAATCATCCTCCCCCTAAAGTTTTGGGGTGGTCAGTCCCCACCCTGGGAAGAGTTTGTTCCATATAGAAACAATATTTTTTCATACTAGGGAACAATGCTCTTCTCCAACTGAGGGACTGACCCCCTCAAAACTTTAAGGTTGATGACTGTTTTACATGTCTTCAAGTATTTTCTGCTTCTATCAATTTTTCTGTACTTGACTGAAAAGCCACTGTTTAGGCGAAACTTTTTCAAAAAAAAGATACCAAACTGTTGCATATGTGTCTACCTAACAACCGTGGGTTTTTATACAGGTGACTGCCCCCTGTGGCATGCAAAGAGTACGAAACCTTTTTTTCGGCCCGTACACACCCTCTTTACAGGCTACCCCCCCAACCGCGAACCGGGTTGCAAAAATTGATGAGGGGCCCCGTCGTTAACTATACCAGGTTTACCCAATAAGAAGATGGTTTTGGCAATCGCAAGGTTTTTGGGGGTACCGCTCCCGTCGCCCTTGTTTTTCCCATTCTGAGCGGTTTTTAAGCACCGGTTGCTATCTTGGGGTTTCTATTTCTGTTTTGCTTACCGTGGAGTGCACATACTTATCACTGTAATAGTGTACTATTGCTGTTATAATTTGGTAAAGGGATAATAAAGTCTAAACTTTTTCTACTGTTTTATTTGCCCCATTACACCCGGGGTAAAAAGGCCATTTGGATCCTGGAATGTAATATGGGAGCCGTCCGAGAGAAACGGTTTTTTAATTAAACTCGTAGCAGGAACATTTTCACTTTTCGTTGGCTTTTCTTTACAAATTTTCGTGATTGTTACTTTAGCCTGTTCGGGGTGGAGAATTTGCAGTCAGCTTTTCTTGTATGCGTATTCTGCAATCGTATTGTGCAAGCTAAGCGGTTTTGCAAATTAAGTGTTTCTTGGGGGATTCTCAAACGTACTGTGCATAGCGAATAAATTATGCCACCCCAGACAGTCAGCCCTTGGTGTCGAATAAACTTTGCATAACCTACCTAAATTGTCCCTACAGCTTGTTGGGGAAATTTCTCGTTCCATTGGGATTAAACAAACGCCCCCCACGTCGCCTGCGTTCCATATTTTGCAAACTTATAAAAAAATGGGCCCTCAGACTCCCCCCTCTACGGGACAGGGAAAAAAAAAACATTTTTTCTCGCGGGGGAAGATGATACACCTACGGGGCAAAATGGTCCATTAGTGCAGCTGGGGGTTTTCCAGGTGAATCAGCGTCTTGGCACTTGACTGGCAAAAAATCAATCTTTACAAACTTGGGAAAAAGAGCATTCGCAAGGGGAAAAATTTTATAGGGGGAAAAAGAAAGGGGGCAGTTTTCGCTTCTGAAATAATTTTTTGTTTACAGAAAGCATACATTTTTTCCCCCGCTTCAATGAGGCCAAACAAGAATTTTTCGAAAAACTTCGAAAATCAGGCTCGACCTTGAGTTGGGCCCGGCAGCATTGGGCATCGTTGGTTATACAGCATTTCGGGGGAAAGGCACAGGAATTTACGTCAGTATTAAATGACGTGAATTTTTTGATTTTCAAGTAGTGAAGACCACAGTGTTGGGAGCATATACGTGTATCCCAGCCAAATACCGCAAGAGTTTCAAATTGGGCAGACGACAGCTTGGTCAATCCCTAGTCGACTTTGTGAGACAGCAAACCAAAGCTTTTACCAGCTGGTTTATAAAGCAAGTGGTGTCTCTACCTTTGAGGATCTGGTGCAGCTTATTCTGATTGGTTTAAACCTACTGGAGTCTGTGGAACCAGAGGTTCGAGTCTTTCTGCAGGATCGTGACTTAACACTGAAATTGGAGGCAGCCAGGTTGGCTGATACCTTCGAAACCTAACCGCTCCTTGTCCTGAGTGGTCCCGTCTCTCTTTTCACAGCCTGGCATCGGCAGAGATCGTCAACCTTGGAGAATGAAGTGCCAGCCGGAGGGAGAACGTCTAGTCAGCCAACCAACTCACCTGGTGAGCCACGCTTCTAAACATATGGTCCACCTGCGGAGAGGCAAACAAACTCATGGTGCATCTCGACAACAGTATCCAGAGGGGACACCAGCCAGAACACACACCATTTGCAACGTCAACAGGGAGTAAAGGGCAAGCCTGTCGTCTGCTTCAGGGGCAAAAAGTAGGTCACATAAAATTCCAACTGCCCCATAAACCCCAACCCATTGGGAAAATCTCTAAAATTCCCTAGTAACATGTCCCTAGAGAAGTAGAAAAAGGTATGGCCCCTTATTATTGCAAAAGTCTTATTTCCCTTCAGGAAAACTCAGAAACAACTAAAGTAAAGACCTTTAGAGATACTGGAGCATATTGCTCACTTGTAAGAGAGGGAATATTACCCCTTTCAGACAATACTTCTTTGAATTCCTCTTTTTATTGAAGCTTTTGGAGGAGCTATATATCTGTTCCTTTGCATAAAATTTATGTACGTGCAAATATTACACTGGGTACTTGACTGTAGGGGTCTCAAAAGGATTCCCCATGAAAGAGCAGTGTTATTTACTGGGTAAATAACATTACTACTGTTAGTTCGTGTCCTGAACCTATAATGATTAATTCTTCTCCGGTGTTGGGCCCTAACTCTGGCAACATCCCAAGGGTTGTCTGGAGAGAATGTTTACCTATCCTTGGACGACTCCGATCTCGGAATAGCCACATTGTTTTTTACGAGGAAAACTGGCCAGAGCCTCGTAGAAACAAGTTTAACAACCCCGATCAAGCCTTCCTATTTTCCCCGGTTGCAGGATTGCCAGATGTCTCTGTTTCCATTCCGAGGGATGTCCTTCCGGGAGGAACAACGAAAGGACCCTTCTTTAAAATTCGCTTTTGAGGCAGCCATGGGTAAATCCTCTTTGGGTCATCCGGTCAAGTATGAAGTTAAAAACGATTATTTGATCTGCACTGAGACTGGTTTAAAGGGGATAGAGGGCCCGGCAATTGTTTAACAGGTTAGTGGTTCCAACAAAGTATAGACCTCAAATATTAAATATTGCTCATAATACGTCATTAGGAGGGGCACTTGGGGAAATTACAAAAACCTTGTATAGAATCACAAAAGAAATTTTATTGGCCAAAAAAAAGAAAGATGTGAAAATCAT
>NC_069407.1:3958608-3975735 GCF_026875155.1 Cherax quadricarinatus | reverse complement strand
AAATTTTCCCAAAATTTAAAAAGAAAAAATTTTAAATGATTAATAACAGTATTTTAAATAATAGTAGCGAAAATTTTTAAAATAAAAATAATAATAATAATAAAAATAATAAAAATAAAAAAAATTTAAAAATAATAATGAAAAATAATAATAATAATAATAATAATATAATAAAAAATAATAATAATAATAATAATAAAAAATAAAAATAATAAGAAAATAAAAATAAAAAAAATAAAAAAATTTTTTTAATAATAAATAAAAATAATAAAATAATAAAAAAATAAAAATAAAAATAAAATAATAATGTTAATAATAAAAATAATAATAATAATAATTAATAATAATAATAATAATAATAATAATATTTTTTTTTTTTTTTTTTTTTTTTTTTTTTCACACTGGCCGATTCCCACCAAAGGCGGGGGGCCCCGAAAAAGAAAAACTTTTCACCATCATTCACTCCTTCACTGTCTTGCCAGAAGGGTGCTTTAACACTACAGTTTTTAAACTGCAACATTAACACCCCCCTTCAGAGTGCAGGCACTGTACTTCCCATCTCCAGGACTCAAGTCCGGCCTGCCGGTTTCCCTGAATCCCTTCATAAATGTTACTTTGCTCACACTCCAACGCACGTCAAGTATTAAAAACCTTTTTGTCCCATTCACTCCTATCAAACACGCTCACGCATGCCTGCTGGAAGTCCAAAGCCCCTCGCACAAAAAACCCTCCTTTACCCCTCTCCCAAAACCCTTCCTAGGCCACCCCTACCCGCCTTCCTTCCACTACAGACTGATACACTCTTGAAGTTATTCTGTTTCGCTCCATTCTCTCCACATGTCCGAACCACCTCAACAACCCTTCCTCAGCCCTCTGGACAACATTTTTGGGTAATCCCGCACCTCCTCCTAACTTCCAAAAACTACGAATTCTCTGCATTATATTCACACCACACATTGCCCTCAGACATGACATCTCACTGCCTCCAGCCTTCCCTCCTCGTTTGCAACATTCATAAACCCATGTTTTCACACCCATATAAGCGTTGGTTTAAAACTATACTCTCAAAACATTCCCTCTTTGCCTCCAAGGACAAAGTTCTCTGCCCTCCACAGACTTCCAAAGTGCACCACTCACTCTTTTTCTCATCAATTCTATGATTCACCTCATCTTTCATAGACCCATCCGCTGACAACGTCCACTCCCAAAAATATCTGAATACGTTCACCCTCCTCCATACTCTCTCCCACAATCTGATATTCAATCTTTCATCACCTAATCTTTTTGTTATCCTCATAACCTTACTCTTTCCTGTATTCACCTTTAATTTTCTTCTTTTGCACACCCTACCAAATTCATCCACCAATCTCTGCAGCTTCTCTTCAGAATCTCCCAAGAGCACAGTGTCATCAGCAAAGGCCCGCTGTGACAACTCCCACCCGTGTGTGATTCTTTATCTTTTAAACTCCACGCCTCTTGCCAAGACCCTCGCATTTACTTTTTCTTACAACCCCATCTATAAATATATTAAACAACCACGGTGACATCACACATCCTTGTCTAAGGCCTACTTTTACTGGGAAAAAATTTCCCTCTTTTCACATACTCTAACTTGAGCCTCACTATCCTCGTAAAAAAAATCTTCACGCTTTCAGTAACCTACCTCCTACACCATACACTTGCAACATCTGCCACATTGCCCCCCTATCCACCCTGTCATTACGCCTTTTCCCAAAACCATAAATGCAACAAAGACCTCTTTAGCCTTATCTAAATACTGTTCACTTATTTGTTTCACTGTAACACCTGGTCCACACACCCCCTACCTTTCCTAAAGCCTCCTTGGGTTTATCTGCTATCCTATTCTCCGTCTTACTCTTAATTCTTTCAATTTTTAACTCTACCATACACTTTACCAGGGACACTCAACAGACTTATCCCCCTATAATTTTGCACTCTTTTTATCCCCTTTGCCTTTATACAAAGGAACTATGCATGCTCTCTGCCCCTCCCTAGGTACCCTTACCCTCTTCCATACATTTATTAAATAATTGCACCAACCACTCCAAAACTATATCCCCCTGCTTTAAACCCTTTCTATCTTTTTCCCCTCAATCCCGGCTGCCTTACCCCCCTTTTTATTTTACCTACTGCCTCACGAACTTCCCCCACACTCACACTGGCTCTTCCTCACTCCTACAAGATGTTTTTTCCCCCTTGCCCATACACGAAATCACAGCTTCCCTATCTTCAAAACATTTAACCCAAATTCCTCAAAATATTCCCTCCATCTTCCCAATACCTCTAACTCTCCATTTAATAACTCTCCTCTCCTATTTTTAACTGACAAATCCATTTGTTCTCTAGGCTTCCTTAACTTGTTAATCTCACTCCAAAACTTTTTCTTATTTTCAACAAAATTTGTTGATAACAGCTCACCCACTCTCTCATTTGCTCCTCTTTTTACATTGCTTCACCACTCTCTTAACCTCTCTCTTTTTCTCCATATACTCTTCCCTCCTTGCATCACTTCTACTTTGTAAAAAACTTCTCATATGCTAACTTTTTCTCCCTTACTACTCTCTTTACATCATCATTCCACCAATCGCTCCTCTTCCCTCCTGCACCCACTTTCCTGTAACCACAAACTTCTGCTGAACACTCTAACACTACATTTTTAAACCTACCCCATTCCTCTTCGACCCCATTTGCCTATGCTCTCATTAGCCCATCTATCCTCCAATAGCTGTTTATATCTTACCCTAACTGCCTCCTCTTTTTGTTTATAAACCTTCACCTCTCTCTTCCCTGATGCTTCTATTCTCCTTGTATCCCATCTACCTTTACTCTCAGTGTAGCTACAACTAGAAAGTGATCTGATATATCTGTGGCCCCTCTATAAACATGTACATCCTGAAGTCCTACTCAACAGTCTTTATCTACCAATACATAATCCAACAAACTACTGTCATTTCGCCCTACATCATATCGTGTATACTTATTTATCCTCTTTTTCTTAAAATATGTATTACCTATAACTAAACCCCTTTCTATACAAAGTTCAATCAAAGGGCTCCCATTATCATTTACCTGGCACCCCAAACTTACCTACCACACCACTCTCTAAAAGTTTCTCCTACTTTTAGCATTCAGGTCTCCTACCACAATTACTCTCTCACTTGGTTCAAAGGCTCCTATACATTCACTAACATCTCCCAAAATCTCTCTCCTCCTCTGCATTCCTCTCTTCTCCGGTGCATACACGCTTATTATGACCCCCTTCTCGCATCCAAACCTTTACTTTAATCCACATAATTCTCGAATTTACACATTCATATTCTCTTTTCTCCTTCCATAACTGATCATTTTAACATTACTGCTACCCCTTCCTTTGCTCTAACTCTCTCAGATACTCCAGATTTAATCCATTTATTTCCCCCCACTGAAACTCTCCTACCCCCTTCAGCTTTGTTTCGCTTAGAGCCAGGACATCCAACTTCTTTTCATTCATAACATCAGCAATCATCTGTTTTCTTGTCATCCGCACTACATCCACGCACATTTAAACAACCCAGTTTTATAAAGTTTTTCTTCTTCTCTTTTTTAGTAAATGTATACCCGGAAAGGGGTTACTAGCCATTGCTCCCGGCATTTAGTCGCCCCATAACAAAGCATGGCTTACGGAGGAAGATTCTTTTCCACTTCCCCATGGACAATAGAAGAAATAAAAAAGAACAAGAGCTATTTAGAATAAGGAGAAAAAACCCAGTTGTATGTATATTATATATATTATGCATGTGCGTGTCTGTGAAGTGTGACCAAAGTGTAAGTAGGGGTAGCAAGATATCCCTGTTTAATCTAGCGTTTTTTTATGAGGAGAAAAAGAAACCCGCATCTACCTCATGCAAAAAGTTACAGGTTTTTGTTTCCAGTCTCTGGCGGACGGTAGTTCTTTCCTGGGTGGTTGCTGCTACCAACCTACTACAATAATATAATAATAAAAGAATAATAAAATAATAATAATATAAAAAGTAATATAATAATAATATAATAATAAATAATAATAATAATAATAATAATATGATAAAAATTTATAATGATAATGAAGTGTTGGACAGCAGGGTTTTTCCCTGGTAACGTTCACCGCGTTGTTCATGGCAACACTGTGAGGGTGTGCCATGAACGTGTACGGTGAGGGTGTTGCCATGAACGTGTACGGTGAGGGTGTTGCCAAAGAACATGTTTCGGTGAGGGTGTTGCCATGAACTGTACGGGAGGGTGTTGCCATGAACTTGTACGGTGAGGGTGTTGCCATGAACATGTAAAGGTGAGGGTGTTGCCATGAACGTGTACGGTGAGGGTGTTGCCATGAACGTGTACGGTGAGGGTGTTGCCATGACTGTACGGTGAGGTGTTGCCATGAAGTGTTACGGTGAGGGGTGCCAGAACTGTACGGTGAGGGTGTTTGCCATAACATGTACTGAGGGTGTTGCCATGAACGTGTACGGTAGGGTGTTGCCATGAACGGGTACGGTGAGGGTGTTGCCATGACGTGTACGGTGAGGGTGTTGCCATGAACTTGTACGGTGAGGGTGTTGCCATGAACGTGTACGGTGAGGGTGTTGCCATGAACGTGTACGGTGAGGGTGTTGCATGGAACGTGTACGGTGAGGGTGGTTGCCATGAACGTGTACGGTGAGGGTGTTGCCATGAACGTGTACGATAGGGTGTTGCCATGAACGTGTACGGTGAGGGTGTTGCCATGAACGTGTACGATGAGGGTGTTGCCATGAACGTGTACGGTGAGGGTGTTGCCATGAACATGTACAGTGAGCGTGTTGCCATGAACGTTTATGTTGAGCATGTTGCCATGAACGTGTACTGTGAGGGTGTTGCCATGAACGTGTACAGTGAGCGTGTTGCCATGAACGTTATGGTGAGCGTGTTGCCATGAACGTGTACTGTGAGGGTGTTGCCATGAACGTGTACGATGAGGGTGTTGCCATGAACGTGTACGATGAGGGTGTTGCCATAAACGTGTACGGTGAGGGTGTTGCCATGAACGTGTACGATGAGGGTGTTGCCATGAACGTGTACGATGAGGGTGTTGCCATGAAACGTGTACGATGAGGGTGTTGCCATGAACGTGTACGATGAGGGTGTTGCCATGAACGTGTACGATGAGGGTGTTGCCATGAACGTGTACGATGAGGGTTGTTGCCATGAACTTGTACGGTGGGGTTTGCCATGAACGTGTACGGGTGAGCGTGTTGCCATGAACGTGTACGATGAGGGTGTTGCCATGAACGTGTACGATGAGGGTGTTGCCATAAACGGTACGGTGAGGGTGTTGCCATGAACGTGTACGATGAGGGTGTTGCCATGAACGTGTACGGTGAGCGTGTTGCCATGAACGTGTACGATGAGGGTGTTGCCATGAACGTGTACGATGAGGGTGTTGCCATGAACGTGTACGGTGAGGGTGTTGCCATGAACGTGTACGATGAGGTGATTGCCATGAACGTGTACGATGAGGGTGTTGCCATGAACGTGTACGGTGAGGGTGTTGCCATGAACGTGTACGATGAGGGTGTTGCCATGAACGTGTAACGGTGAGGGTGTTGCCATGAACGTGTACGATGAGGGTGTTGCCATGAACGTGTACGATGAGGGTGTTGCCATGAACGTGTACGATGAGGGTGTTGCCATGAACGTGTACGGTGAGGGTGTTGCCATGAACGTGTACGATGAGGGTGTTGCCATGAACGTGTACGGTGAGTGTGTTGCCATGAACGTGTACGATGAGGGTGTTGCCATGAACGTGTACGGTGAGGGTGTTGCCATGAACATGTACAGTGAGCGTGTTGCCATGAACGTTTATGTTGAGCATGTTGCCATGAACGTGTACTGTGAGGGTGTTGCCATGAACATGTACAGTGAGCGTGTTGCCATGAACGTTTATGGTGAGCGTGTTGCCATGAACGTGTACTGTGAGGGTGTTGCCATGAACGTGTACGGTGAGCGTGTTGCCATGAACGTGTACGGTGAGCGTGTTGCCATGAACGTGTACGATGAGGGTGTTGCCATGAACGTGTACGGTGAGGGTGTTGCCATGAACATGTACAGTGAGCGTGTTGCCATGAACGTTTATGTTGAGCATGTTGCCATGAACGTGTACTGTGAGGGTGTTGCCATGAACATGTACAGTGAGCGTGTTGCCATGAACGTTTATGGTGAGCGTGTTGCCATGAACGTGTACTGTGAGGGTGTTGCCATGAACGTGTACGGTGAGGTTGTTGCCATGAACGTGTACGATGAGGGTGTTGGCATGAACGTGTACGGTGAGCGTGTTGCCATGAACGTGTACGGTGAGCGTGTTGCCATGAACGTGTACGATGAGGGTGTTGCCATGAACGTGTACGGTGAGGGTGTTGCCATGAACGTGTACAGTGAGCGTGTTGCCATGAACGTTTATGTTGAGCATGTTGCCATGAACGTGTACGGTGAGGGTGTTGCCATGAACGTGTACAGTGAGCGTGTTGCCATGAACGTGTACGGTGAGGGTGTTGCCATGAACGTGTACGGTGAGGGTGTTGCCATGAACGTGTACGGTGAGGGTGTTGCCATGAACGTGTACGGTGAGCGTGTTGCCATGAACGTGTACGGTGAGGGTGTTGCCATGAACGTGGCATATATGGTTCGTTATTTATTTTTTAACGTGGCTGGGCTAACGTTCCAACTCACATGTCCTCGTTACACGTTCCCTGACGTGAATTTAGGTCTCTGAGGTCAGGATAGATAGTTTGTATGGTTGAATGTCTCGTTACTATAACCTGGTCAGTCATTGAACGAGGTTAACAAGACATGCAACACGGGTGGGGGAGGGGTGGTTGTGTGAGGGAGAGGGGGAGGTTGTGAGGGAGAGGGGAGGTTGTGTGAGGGAGAGGGGGAGGGTTGTGAGGGAGAGGGGAGGTTGTGTGAGGGAGAGGGGGAGGTTGTGAGGGAGAGGGGGTGGTTGTGAGGGAGAGGGGAGGTTGTGTGAGGGAGAGGGGGAGGTTGTGAGGGAGAGGGGAGGTTGTGTGAGGGAGAGGGGGAGGTTGTGAGGGAGAGGGGGTGGTTGTGAGGGAGAGGGGAGGTTGTGTGAGGGAGAGGGGGAGGTTGTGAGGGAGAGGGGAGGTTGTGTGAGGGAGAGGGGGAGGTTGTGAGGGAGAGGGGGTGGTTGTGAGGGAGAGGGAGGGTTGTGAGGGAGAGGGGAGGTTGTGAGGGAGAGGGGAGGTTGTGAGGGAGAGGGGAGGTTGTGAGGGAGAAGGGAGGTTGTGAGGGAGAGGGGAGGTTGTGAGGGAGAGGGGAGGTTATGAGGGAGAGGGGAGGTTGTGAGGGAGAGGGGAGGTTGTGAGGGAAGGTTGTGAGGGAGAGGGGAGGTTGTGAGGGAGAGGGGAGGTTGTGAGGGAGAGGGGAGGTTGTGAGGGAGAGGGGAGGTTGTGTGAGGGAGAGGGGAGGTTGTGAGGGAGAGGGGAGGTTGTGAGGGAGAGGGGAGGTTGTGAGGGAGAAGGGAGGTTGTGAGGGAGAGGGGAGGTTGTGAGGGAGAGGGGAGGTTGTGTGAGGGAGAGGGGGAGGTTGTGAGGGAGAGGGGAGGTTGTGAGGGAGAGGGGAGGTTGTGAGGGAGAGGGGGAGGTTGCGAGGGAGAGGGGAGGTTGTGAGGGAGAGGGGAAGTTGTGTGAGGGAGAGGGGAGGTTGTGAGGGAGAGGGGGAGGTTGTGAGGGAGAGGGGAGGTTGTGAGGGAGAGGGGAGGTTGCGAGGGAGAGGGGGAGGTTGTGAGGGAGAGGGGAGGTTGTGAGGGAGAGGGAGGTTGTGTGAGGGAGAGGGAGGTTGTGAGGAGAGGGGGGTTGTGAGGGAGAGGGGGGATTGTGAGGGAGAGGAGAGGTTGTGAGGGGAGAAGAGGCTGTGAGGGAGAGGGGAGGTTGTGTGAGGGAGAGGGGAAGTTGTGAGGGAGAGGGGAGGTTGTGAGGGAGAGGGGAGATTGTGAGGGAGAGGGGAAGCTGTGAGGGGGAGGGGGAGGTTGTGAGGGGGAGGGGGAGGTTGTGAGGGAGGGGGGAGGTTGTGAGGGAGAGGGGAGGTTGTAAGGGAGAGGGGAGGTTGTGAGATGGACGGGGAGGTTGTGAGGGGGACTGGGAGGTTGTGAGGGGGAGGGGGAGGTTGTGTAGGGGTAGGGGGAGGCTGTGAGGGGGAGAGGGGAGGTTGTGAGGGGGAGGGGGAGGGGGAGGGGAAGGGGAGAAGTGTAATATGGATATATGACTGGTGTTGTTTGATTACTTCTAAAAGACTGGTGGTCACAGGCCGGACTGTAACCAGTTACAGATTATGACATTTTTGGGGAAAACAACCACAGAGAGAACTGAATGATAGCTCTAGGCCTTTCGTGTTGCAATAAACACATCATCAGAAGCTTGCAAAAAAGAAGAGGAGATCCAAACAAATACGATAACAGAAAGCACCTGTGTGCGATCACTGGCGCTACCTGTTATCGTATTTGTTTGGACCTCCTCTTCTTCTCTGCAACATTGCAAGCTTCTGATAATGTGTTTATTGCAACACGAAAGGCCTAGAGCTACGATTCAACTCCCTGGGGTTGGTCACTTTACTGGTGACCGCTGGCTTACTGGAGTTGTTGGTCACATAACTAGTGACCACTAGTTACGTGACCAACAACTCCAGTAAGCCAGTGATCACTAGTTACGTGACCAACAACTCCAATAAGCCAGTGATCACTAGTTACGTGACCAACAACTCCAATAAGCCAGTGATCACTAGTTACGTGACCAACAACTCCAGTAAGCCAGTGATCACTAGTTACGTGACCAACAACTCCAGTAAGCCAGTGATCACTAGTTACGTGACCAACAACTCCAGTAAGCCAGTGATCACTAGTTACGTGACCAACAACTCCAGTAAGCCAGTGATCACTAGTTACGTGACCAACAACTCCAGTAAGCCAGTGATCACTAGTTACGTGACCAACAACTCCAGTAAGCCAGTGATCACTAGTTACGTGACCAACAACTCCAGTAAGCCAGTGGTCACTAGTTACGTGACCAACAACTCCAGTAAGCCAGTGATCACTAGTTACGTGACCAACAACTCCAGTAAGCAGTGATCACTAGTTACGTGACCAACAACTCAATAAGCCAGTGGTCATAGTTACGTGACCAACAACTCCAGTAAGCCAGTGATCACTAGTTACGTGACAACAACTCCAATAAGCCAGTGATCACTAGTTACGTGACCAACAACTCCAGTAAGCCAGTGATCACTAGTTACGTGACCAACAACTCCAGTAAGCCAGTGATCACTAGTTACGTGACCAACAACTCCAGTAAGCCAGTAGTCACTAGTTACGTGACCAACAACTCCAGTAAGCCAGTGGTCACTACGTGACCAACAACCCCAGTAAGCCAGTGGTCACTAGTTACGTGACCAACAACTCCAGTAAGCCAGTGATCACTAGTTACGTGACCAACAACTCCAGTAAGCCAGTGGTCACTAGTTACGTGACCAACAACTCCAGTAAGCCAGTGGTCACTAGTTACGTGACCAACAACTCCAGTAAGCCAGTGATCACTAGTTACGTGACCAACAACTCCAGTAAGCCAGTGGTCACTAGTTACGTGACCAACAACTCCAGTAAGCCAGTGGTCACTACGTGACCAACAACCCCTGTAAGCCAGTGGTCACTAGTTACGTGACCAACAACTCCAGTAAGCCAGCGGTCACGTATCTAGTGACCGCTGGCTTACTGGAGTTGTTGGTCACGTAGTGACCACTGGCTTACTGGAGTTGTTGGTCACGTAACTAGTAACCACTGGCTTACTGGGTTTGTTTGTCATGTAACTAGTGACCACTGGCTTACTGGGTTGCTGATGACGTAACTAGATGCCACTGGCTTACTGGGGTTGTTGGTCAGGTCACTGGTGACCACTGGCTTACTGGGGTTGTTGGGCAGGTCACTTGTGACCGCTGGGTTACTGGGGTTGTTGGTCACGTAACTAATGACCACTGGCTTACTGGGGTTGTTAACGAAACTAGTGACCAGTGGCTTACTGGGGTTGGTCACGTAACTAGTGACCAGTGGCTTACTGGGGTTGGTCACGTAATTAGTGACCACTGGCTTACTGGGGTTGTTGGTCGGGTCACTGGTAACCACTGGCTTACTAGGGTTGTTGATAACGAAACTAGTGACCAGTGGCTTACTGGGGTTGGTCACGTAACTAGTGACCAGTGGCTTACTGGAGTTGGTCAGGTCACTGGTGACCACTGGCATACTGGGGTTGTTGGTCGGGTCACTGGTAACCACTGGCTTACTGGGGTTGTTGGTCGGGTCACTGGTAACCACTGGCTTACTGGGGTTGTTGATCACGAAACTAGTGACCAGTGGCTTACTGGAGTTGGTCAGGTCACTGGTGACCGCTGGGGTTGGACTAACAGCAACTGAACAACCCTGGTTAACAAGGATTCAGAACAGGACGCTCCTGGCCTTTCACAATTCCTGGTGTATAACGACATGGTTTTGGATGCACTTACAGACGCATGTGTACTATACAATGACTTTGTAACCGTACACAAAATGCGTACAGAAGGAACAACTGGGAATTTGGGCAGACAGATATTTAACTTCCTAACAAATAGAGCCCAACAGTGAATATGCCTTCGTCTGCTACACCTGACGTTACTATATAAGCGCCAGGCTCCTTGCTTCTGCTTCAGAATCTCCACGACTACGGTGCTCTTCGCACCTACTCCTAGGTTGAGGGACTGATTACCTCATCTTCTGTACATAGTTCTACTGTCTTCAAGTTATGTCCTAGAATTTGTATTGATAAAGCAACTGGATTGCGAAACGTATACAATAAAGATACCCAGATGTTGCACATGTCTTAATTTCATCAGGTTACAGTAAACAGTGAAGAGTTTTGTCCCCCAAGGCACGGTACTCGCTTCTCTCCACTCAGAACACTGTATCATTCTTTGTAGACGATATTAAAATCTGCATGAAAGTCTAAGCTGATATAAAGCAAGTCTGCCAGTGGACCACTGACAGCGTTATAATGTTCAGTAAGGACAAATTTCGTTTAATATCTCATGGAAGAATGGAGGAAATCAAAGCAAGATTAGGGTACAAGACCAACTCAAACCATTTAGTAAAACATAAGTCAAGTGAGTGAGACCTGGGAGTTATAATGTCAGAAGATCTTATGTTCAACAATTAAAAAAAGAAAAAACATTGGTAATTGTTCTTCAAGGCGCGTCCGTAAATGTTTTCATCCTCTTGTTTCATAAAGAACAAAATGGCACAATACCGTGACTGGAACAATACAAAAATAACACGCACATACGAGAGAGCAGCTGACTACGACGTCACACATTATACGTAAATGGTCCAAGTCGGACCGGAACGTCGTCGTCAGCTCCTTTCTCGTATGTGCGGGTTATTTGTCTGTTGTTCTCGGTTCATCTGGTTGTTGAGTTATTCAGAGGGAAAAATATCTTGCAATTAAGGCAGGAGGAAGGTAGGTCGGTAGTTAGGTAGGTAGGTAGGTCGGTAGTTAGGTAGGTAGGTAGGTAGGTCGGTAGGTAGGTAGGTAGGTAGGTAGGTAGGTCGGTAGGTAGGTAAGTAGGTCGGTAGGTAGGTAGGTAGGTCGGTAGGTAGGTAGGTAGGTAGGTAGGTAGGTCGGTAGGTAGGTAAGTAGGTCGGTAGGTAGGTGGTAGGTAGGTAGGTAGGTCGGTAGGTAGGTAGGTTAGGTAGGTCGGTAGGTAGGTAAGTAGGTCGGTAGGTAGGTAGGTAGGTAGGTAGGTCGGTAGGTAGGTAAGTAGGTCGGTAGGTAGGTAGGTCGGTAGGTACGTAGGTCGGTAGGTAGGTAGGTAGGTAGGTAGGTAAGTAGGTCGGGTAGGTAGGTAGGTCGGTAGGTAGGTAGGTAGGTAGGTCGGTAGGTAGGTAGTAGGTCGGTAGGTAGGTAGGTAGGTAGGTAGGTACGGTAGGTAGGTAGGTAGGTAGGTAGGTAGGTCGGTAGGTAGGTAAGTAGGTCGGTAGGTAGGTAGGCCGGTAGGTACGTAGGTCGGTAGGTAGGTAGGTAGGTAGGTAGGTAAGTAGGTCGGTAGGTAGGTAGGTCGGTAGGTAGGTAGGTAGGTAGGTCGGTAGGTAGGTAAGTAGGTCGGTAGGTAGGTAGGTCGGTAGATAGGTACGTAGGTACGTAGGTAGGCAAGTAGGTAGGCAAGTAGGTAGGGAGGTAAGTAGGTAGGTAGGTAGGTAAGTAGGTAGGTAGGTAGGCAAGTAGGTAGGTAGGTAGGCAAGTAAGTAGGTAGCTAGTAGGTAGGCAAGTAGGTAGGTAGGCAAGTAGGTACATCCAGCTTCTTCCTCCAATTAACAGTCATGGATTCAGAAAATTTGTTGGAGTTAGAAGACAAGGTTTCCTCGGTGGCTGCTGCTGCTACGTGCGACTTAATTCTTTCTTCGTAGGAAAAGTTTTGTTATTTTATAAGCGTTATGTGTGACGGTAGGATTGTAACACATCAGTGATGATGATTGTAACACATCAGTGATGATGATTGTAACACATCAGTGATGATGATTGTAACACATCAGTGATGATGATTGTAACACATCAGTGATGATGATTGTAACACATCAGCGATGATGATTGTAACACATCAGTGATGATGATTGTAACACATCAGTGATGATGATTGTAACACATCAGCGATGATGATTGTAACACAGTGATGATGATTGTAACACATCAGCGATGATGATTGTAACACATCGTGATGATTGTAACACATCAGTGATGATGATTGTAACACATCAGCGATGATGATTGTAACACATCAGTGATGATGATTTTTAACACACAGTGATGATGATTGTAACACATCAGTGATGATGATTGTAACACATCAGTGATGATGATTGTAACACATCAGTGATGATGATTGTAACACATCAGGATGATGATTGTAACACATCGTGAGTGTTTGTAACACATCAGCGATGATGATTGTAACACACAGTGATGATGATTGTAACACATCAGCGATGATGATTGAAAACACATCAGTGATGATGATTGTAACACATCAGTGATGATGATTGTAACACATCAGTGATGATGATTGTAACACATCAGCGATGATGATTGTAACACATCAGTGATATGATTGTAAAGACAGTGATATGATTGTAACACATCAGTGATGATGATTGTAAACAGTGATGATGATTGTAACACATCAGTGATGATGATTGTAACACATCAGTGATGATGATTGTTAACACATCAGTGATGATGATTGTAACACATCAGTGATGATGATTGTAACACAGTGATGATGATTGTAACACATCAGCGATGATGATTGTAACATCAGTGATGATGATTGTAAGACAGTGATATGATTGTAAACACATCAGTGATGATGATTGTAAGAATCAGTGATGATGATTGTAACACGTCGTGTGAGATTGTAACACATCAGTGATGATGATTGTAACACATCAGTGATGATTGATTGTAACACATCAGTGATGATGATTGTAACACATCAGTGATGATGATTGTAACACATCAGTGATGATGATTGTAACACAATCAGCGATGATGATTGTAACACATCAGTGATGATGATTGTAATCAGTGATATGATTGTAACACAGTGATGATGATTGTAACACAGTGATGATGATTGTAACACATCAGTGATGATTGTAACACATCAGCGATGATGATTGTAACACATCAGTGATGATGATTGTAACACATCAGTGATGATGATTGTAACACATCAGTGATGATGATTGTAACACATCAGGATGATGATTGTAACACAATCAGTGATGATGATTGTAAACATCAGTGATGATGATTGTAACACATCGTGATGATGATTGTAAGACAGTGATGATGATTGTAACACAGTGATGATGATTGTAACACATCAGTGATGATGATTGTAACACATCAGTGATGATGATTGTAAGACAGTGATGATGATTGTAACACATCAGTGATGATGATTGTAAGACAGTGTGATGAGTTGTAACACATCAGTGATGATGATTGTAAGACATCAGTGATTGATGATTGTAACACATCAGTGATGTGATTGTAACACATCAGTGATGATGATTGTAACACATCAGTGATGATGATTGTAACACATCAGTGATGATGATTGTAAACTCAGTGATGATGATTGTAAACATCAGTGATGATGATTGTAACACAGTGATGATGATTGTAAACATCAGTGATGATGATTGTAAACACTCAGCGTGATGATTGTAACACATCAGTGATGATGATTGTAACACATCAGTGATGATGATTGTAACACATCAGTGATGATGATTGTAACACATCAGCGATGATGATTGTAACACATCAGTGATGATGATTGTAACACATCAGCGATGATGATTGTAACACATCAGTGATGATGATTGTAAGACAGTGATGATGATTGTAACACAGTGATGATGATTGTAACACATCAGTGATGATGATTGTAACACATCAGCGATGATGATTGTAACACATCAGTGATGATGATTGTAACACATCAGTGATGATGATTGTAACACATCAGTGATGATGATTGTAACACATCAGTGATGATGATTGTAACACATCAGTGATGATGATTGTAAGACAGTGATGATGATTGTAACACATCAGTGATGATGATTGTAACACATCAGTGATGATGATTGTAAGACAGTGATGATGATTGTAACACAGTGATGATGATTGTAACACATCAGTGATGATGATTTTTAAGACATGAGGGATGATTGTAAGACAGTGATGATGATTGTAACACATCAGCGATGATGATTGTAACACATCAGTGATGATGATTGTAACACATCAGTGATGATGATTGTAGCACATCAGTGATAATGATTGTAAGACAGTGATGATGATTGTAAACAGTGTTTGATGATTGTAACACATCAGGGGATGATGATTGTAAAACATCAGTGATGATGATTGTAACACATCAGTGATGATGATTGTAACACATCAGTGATGATGATTTTTTAACACATCAGTGATGATGATTGTAACACAGTGATGATGATTGTAACACATCAGTGATGATGATTGTAAACATCAGTGATGATGATTTTTAAGACAGTGATGATGATTGTAACACATCAGCGATGATGATTGTAACACATCAGCGATGATGATTGTAACACATCAGTGATGATGATTGTAACACATCAGCGATGATGATTGTAACACATCAGCGATGTGATTGTAAAACATCAGCGATGATGATTGTAACACATCAGCGATGATGATTGAAAACACATCAGGATGATGATTGAACACATCAGCGTTTGATTTGATTGTAACACATCAGCGATGATGATTGTAACACATCAGTGATGATGATTGTAAGACAGTGATGATGATTGTAACACAGTGATGATGATTGTAACACATCAGCGATGATGATTGTAACACATCAGCGATGATGATTGAAAACACATCAGCGATGATGATTGTAACACATCGTGATGAGATTGTAAGCAGTGATGATGATTGTAACACAGTGATGATGATTGTAACACATCAGCGATGATGATTGTAACACATCAGCGATGATGATTGTAACACATCAGCGATGATGATTGTAACACATCAGTGATGATGATTGTAACACATCAGTGATGATGATTGTAACACATCGGATGTGATTGTAAACATCAGCGATGATGATTGAACACATCAGCGATGATGATTGTAACCATCAGTGATGATGATTGTAAGACATCAGTGATGATGATTGTAACACATCGCGATGATGATTGTAAAAAATCATTTGATGATGATTGTAACACATCAGTGATGATGATTGTAAACATCAGTGATGATTGTAACACATCAGCGATGATGATTGTAACACATCAGTGATGATGATTGTAAACATAGTTTGATGATGATTGTAAACATCAGTGATGTTGATTGTAACACATCAGTGATGATTGTTAACACATCGGATGATGATTGTAACACATCAGCGATGATGATTGTAACACATCAGTGATGATGATTGTAACACATTCAGTGTGATGATTGTAACACATCAGCGATGATGATTGTAACACATCAGTGATGATGATTGTAACACATCAGTGATGATGATTGTAAACATGTGATGATGATTGTAACACATCAGTGTGATGATTGTAACACTCAGTGATGATGATTGTAACACATCAGTGATGATGATTGTAAACAGTGATGATGATTGTAACACATCAGTGATGATGATTGTAACACATCAGCGATGATGATTGTAAACACATCAGTGATGATGATTGTAACACATCAGTGATGATGATTGTAACACATCAGTGATGATGATTGTAAGACAGTGGATGATGATTGTAACACATCAGTGATGATGGACTGTAAAAATCAGTTGATGATGATTGTAACACATCAGCGATGATGATTGTAACACATCAGTGATGATGATTGTAACACATCAGTGATGATGATTGTAAACATCAGTGATGATGATTGTAACACATCGTGATGATGATTGTAAGACAGTGATGATGATTGTAACACACAGGATGATGATTGACACATCAGGATGATGATTGTAACACATCAGTATGATGATGGAACAATCAGTGATGGATTGTAACACATCAGTGATGATGATGAACACATTTGGGATTGATGATGGTAACACACAGCGATTTTTGTTGTAACACATCAGTGATGATGATTGTAAAAATCATGATGATGATTTGTAACACATCGGGCGATTTGATTGTAAACATCAGGATGATGATTGTAACACATCAGGATATGATTGTAACACATCGGGTGATGATTGTAACCATCAGGATGAGTTTTTTAACACACCCCGGATGATGATTGTAAAAAATCGGATGATGATTGTAACACATCAGGGGATGATGATGGTAAACAATCAGGAGATGATGGTAAACTAGCGTGATATTGTAAAACATCGTGATGAGTTTGTAACAATCAGTGATGATGATGAAAAACCCATCGCGATGTGATTGAACAATCAGTTGATGATAAAAAT
>NC_069407.1:3937738-3958108 GCF_026875155.1 Cherax quadricarinatus | reverse complement strand
AGACACACCACACACACACCACACACACCACACACACCACACACACACACACACACCACACACACCCACACAACACACACACAACACACAAAACACACAACGAGGTCGGGGGAAAGACACACACACACCGGGGCAGGGGAGGTAAGACATAAGCCTTTTTTTTTAAAAATTTTTCTAAAAATAAAATGTAAGTCAGTAATAACTAACAAAACTGAAAAGTTATCATAAAACTTGAGGCCAGCCTACGCCCCATTCAACAGTGATTCTAGTTTTTTCATACTTTTAAATTAGGTACAGACCTAGGTAAGCCTTAAACTGTTTTTATTTTTTTTTGAGTCACCTGAAATTTTTCCATTTTTCTGGCCGGAGTTTTAGTTGCTATTTGTGCGTATTGATGTATTTAGGGGTTTTTTGTGGCGTTCGTGTATTTATGGGTATTTGTGGCGTATACTGTGTATTTGTTGTATATTTTTGGGGGTATAGTGGGTATTTAGGTATATTTTGGTATAGTGATGATTGTTGTTTTTGTGGCGTATAGTGATGATTTATGGTGATTTGTGGGTATAGTGATGTATTTTTTTTGTATATTTTTGGTGTATAGTGATTATTTATGGTATATTTTGGGGAAGTGATGTATTTTTTTGTATATTTTTTGGGGTAAGTGAGTATTTGTTTTATATTTGTGGTTATAGGTGTATTTATGGTTTTTTGTGGCTATTGTGATGGTATTTAGGATTTTTGTGGTTTTAGTGATGTATTTATGGTATATTGTGGCGTATAGTGATGTTTTTATGGGATATTTTTCTAAGTGAGTATTTATGGGATTTTGTGGGTATAGTGATGGTATTTGTTGATATTTGTGGGGTTAGTGATGTTTTGTTGTTATTTGTGGGGGTTTTTTTTTTTGATGTATTTATGGTAATTTGTGGGGTTAGTGATTATTTATGGTATATTTGTGGTGTAAAATGATGATTTATGGTTTAAATTTTTTGCGTATAGTATTATTTTTTGGGATATTGTGGTGTATAGTATGTTTTTTTATGGTTTTATTGTGGGATGTGATGTATTTATGGTATATTTTTGGCGTATAGTGATGTATTTATGGTATATTTGTGGCGTATAGTGATGTATTTATGGTATATTTGTGGTGTATAGTGATGTATTTATGGTATATTTGTGGCGTATAGTGATGTATTTTTTTTTTAAAATTTTTTGGGGGTATAGTGTGTATTTTGGTTATTTGTGGTGTATAGTGATGTATTTATGGTATATTTGTCACCTAAGGTAATGCCTTGTACTTCCTCCTGCCACTCTACTGTCCAATAAAAATTCACATTTACCTGGCCGAGGCTTTTCATTGGCTGCAGCAAGTTGCACAGATTTGTGGCAGATTTTAATTCAGCATTTATCTAGAAGATAAACTAATTTTAGTTATTATACGATTCTTCTGCGCTCCCTTTCTCTATCTCTCTCCCTTCTCCCCACTTAGATTTTTCAACACTAAAATAAGGTTAGGTAAGTTTTCTATGGTTCTTTTGGTACAAAATTATTAATATTTATATTATCATAAATGAAAAGAATATATCTTTAAACGTATAAGAGAAAATTTTAGAAAAGACTTAATTTTAAACGAGTTCTTCCCAATATATATGGAATAAGATCACATAAACAGGTGATATCAGAATATGCAAAATAACCACTGTGAAAGAATAGTGAAATTCCAAGGAACTAGCCGAGGATTCGAACCCATGTCGTTTTGGTCCACCTTATGGTTAGCGAAAATCACACATTTTTGTAGGATTGTGAGACCACGCAATCCTACAAAAATGCCGCACCCAGCAGAGCTAGGTGTTTTACTGTCATCCGAGGACATACGGTGGTGTGGCTGCCTTTGAGCTAATTTCATTCTAGTCCGCGTTTGGTGTACTAGCCTCACGAACAGCATATATAATATATATATATATATTATATATATATATATATATATATATATATATTATATATATATATTATATATATATATATATATATATTATTGTAACCACGAACGAGTGAGGTGTGTCTCAGTGTATATACATATATACAAAGAAGTTGATTTTAATCGTTATTTTAGGAATTAAAGTATCCTTGACTGGTGGTGTACAGGTGATACACTTTCAAGAGGAAGAGCTAAACTCTGAGGTGTCATACAACGTCTGGGAAATGGGAGGCTATCAGGCATCATCCAGTATAAGAGTAAAAGTGAAATAGATTCAATTCATTGGATCAAGAGCCCTTTGAAGGCCTCTAACCCACAAGAAGACGTGCAGTGGGTCTCACAGACGTGCCCAGGTCTCCAGCCCACAATGACACGTTCAGAGTGGGGCTCTGTGCCCAGAATAGCTGGTGTTTACAGTCTAAATCCGTACCTCGTGCTCAGCTTCGTCAACAAGCGTCAGTCTGGCATTTAACGAGAATTTAATACGGAGTAGGTCAGAGACGGCACTCCCTCTGCTGAACCCATTAGGTAAGTAACCCTCTTCAGTTTGTTTTGTCACAGAGATAGTAGCTTCAGCTCTCACGGCTTGTGGATGATGATGACCATTATTATTATTATTATTATTATTATTATTATTATTATTATTATTATTGTTGTTGTTGTTGCTGTTGTTGTTGTCTGAGGATGCGTGGGTTCGACCCACGGCAAGACAGTCCTACAGTTCATTATTACATTACTGGCAGACAGCACCAGCAAGTCCACGAATAAGACATAGGTGCAACACCTGGGTCTCTTTATCGGTAACGACACCCAGGTGTTGCACATGTGTCTTATTCACCAATCGTAAAACTGCCCGTGAAAACACTTGTGGTAGATCGCATCACGGCCATATCCAAATGAACCTGCACCTGTGGTCACAGTAGCATCCCCGACTAACCTTCCCAGTGTATAGAAACTGCATAATATAAGGAGCCTTACTAGGCCGGTATGGCACAGTATATAACGTGTGGCCGCTATATCGGTGATTTAGGCTGAGGGACTGACGATTTCCTATCAAGGCCGAGACAATGATTACTGAAAAAAAATACTTCTACTGTGCCCATTGTTTTTCTCGCCTATAATCGATTATAAGCAAATAAACAAACCGGTGCAGCAGATTTGTTCTCGCTAACCTTCATAATGTGTCTTAAAGTATTAATAGTGACGTATGTTTCCTGCAATCGTCGAGGATAGTGTAAACATCCACGGCTATGTAAACATCCATGGCTATGTAAACATCCACGGCTATGTAAACATCCATGGCTATGTAAACATCCATGGCTATGTAAACATCCACGGCTATGTATACATCCACGGCTATGTAAATATCCACGGCTATGTAAACATCCACGGCTATGTAAACATCCACGGCTATGTAAACATCCACGGCTATGTAAAAACATCCTGTGGCTATGTAAACATCCATGGCTATGTAAACATCCACGGCTATGTATACATCCACGGCTATGTAAATATCCACGGCTATGTAAACATCCACGGGCTATGTAAAACATCCACGGCTATGTAAACATCCACGGCTATGTAAACATCCATGGCTATGTAAACATCCACGGCTATGTAAACATCCACGGCTATGTAAACATCCACGGCTATGTAAACATCCATGGCTATGTAAACATCCACGGCTATGTAAACATCCATGGCTATGTAAACATCCACGGCTATGTAAACATCCATGGCTATGTAAACATCCATGGCTATGAAAAAACCCACGGTATGTAAACACCCACGGCTATGTAAACATCACGGTTGAAAAACATCCATGGAAAATGTAAAACCCAGGGCTATGTAAAATCCCGGCTAGTAAACATCCATGGTATGTAAAAATCCAGGCTTGTAAACACCACGGCTAGTAAAATCCATGGTAGAAACACCTGGCATGAAAAACACCAGGGGCTAGTAAACATCCTTGGCTATGAAAAACACCGGGCTTGTAAACATCACGGTTGAAACATCCACGGCAATGTAAACTCATGGCTATGTAAACATCCATGGCTAGTAAATTTCCCTGGTTGTAAACTCCATGGCTATTTTAAACATCCATGGCTATGAAAAACATCCACGGCTATTTTAAACACCCATGGTAGTAAAATCCATGGCTTTTTAAACACCATGGTTGTAAACATCTGGCTATGTAAACATACGGCTATGAAACACCCAAGGCATGTAAACTCCTGGCTATGTAAACACCCCATGGTTTGTAAAACCCGGGTAGTAAAACACCCAGGGCTATTAAACATCCAAGGTATGTAAACATCCTGGCATGAAACATCCAGGGTATGAAAAACCCCCCACGGTATGTAAAACCCACGGCTATTAAACACCGGCTTTAAACTCCATGGCTATGTAAACATCTGGCTTTTTAAAACACCCCGGCTATGTAAAAAAAAAATGTTTTTAAACATCCAGGGCTATGTAAATCCACGGCTATGAAAACACCCAAAAGGCTATGTAAACTCCATGGCTATGTAAAAATCCATGGTATTAAAACCCAGGCTATAAAAACACCAGGCTATTAAAAATCCATGGCTAAAAAACATACATCTATGAAAAACATCCATGGTATAAAAACTCCCGGGTATGAAAACCCCGGCTATGTAAACCCCCCGGCTATGTAAACTTTCCCGGCTATTAAACACCCACGGTTATGAAAAATCCAGGGCTATGAAAACATCCATGGCTATGTATACATCCACGGTATGTAAACACCCAATGGCTATAAAAACATCCTGGCTAGTAACACCCCGGGTTTAAACACCCAAGGCATGTAAACCCCCACAGCTTTGTAAACATAGGCTATGTAAAATCCAGGGCTATTAAACTCCAGGGCTTTTTGTAAACATCCATGGCTATGTAAACATCCATGTCTATGTAAAATCCCGGCTTTGTAAAAAACAAGGCTATTTTAAAAAAACATCACGGCTTTTTAAACACCCAGGTATGTAAAATAGTATGAAAACACCCCACGGTATGTAAACATCAACGGTTATGTAAACTCCGGTTGTAAAAACCATGGCTATGATCATCCACGGCTATTAAACACCCGGTATGTAAAACCTGGCTATGTTAAAAAACATCCAGGGCTATTAAACATCCAGGTAGAAAAACTCCACGGCTATGTAAACATCCACGGCATGAAAAACCCCCGGGTATGAAAACATCCATGGTATGTAAACATCCGGGGCTATGTAAAATCACGGCATGTAAAACCCACGGCTAGTAAAATACGCTATGTAAACCCCACTATGTAAACATCCATGGCATGAAAACATCCAGGGAATGTAAACACCCCGGCTATTAAAATCAGGGAATGTAAAATCCATGGTATGTAAACATCCAGGGCTAGTAAACACCCCCGGTATGAAAAACATCCATGGCTATGTAACATCAGGCTTGTAAAAACCACGTATGTAAACATCAACGGCTATGTAAACACCCCATGGCTATGAAACACCAGGGGCCTATGAAAACCCATGGCTATGTAAACATCCATGGCTTTGTAAACATCCACGCAAATGTAAACATCCATGGCTATGTAAACATCCATGGTATGTAAAATCCATGGCTATGTAAACATCCACGGCTATGTAAACATCCACGGTATGTAAACATCCACGGCTATGTAAACATCCATGGCTATGTAAACATCCACGGGTATGTAAACACCACGGCTATGTAAACATCCATGGCTATGTAAACATCCACGGGTATGTAAACATCCACGGCTATGTAAACATCCATGGCTATGTAAACATCCGCGGCTATGTAAACATCCACTGCTATGTAACATCCACGGCTATGTAAACATCCATGGCTATGTAAAATCCATGGCTATGTATAATCCACGGCTATGTAAAACATCCACGGCTATGTAAACATCCACGGCTATGTAAACATCCACGGCTATGTAAAACATCCACGGTTATGTAAACATCCAGGCTATGTAAACATCCATGGCTATGTATACATCCAGGCTATTGTAAACATCCAGGCTATGTAAACATCCATGGCTATGTAAACATCCACGGCTATGTAAACATCCACGGCTATGTAAACATCCACGGCTATGTAAACATCCACGGCTATGTAAACATCCACGGCTATGTAAACATCCACGGCTATGTAACATCCAGGCTATGTAAACATCCAGGCTATGTAAACATCACACGGCTATGTAACATCCAGGCTATGTAAAATCCACGGCTATGTAAACATCCACGGCTATGTAAACATCCACGGCTATGTAAACATCCACGGCTATGTAAACATCAACGGTTATGTAAACATCCATGGCTATGTAAACATCCATGGCTATGTATACATCCACGGCTATGTAAACATCCATGGCTATGTAAACATCCATGGCTATGTAAACATCCACGGCTATGTAAACATCCATGGCTATGTAAACATCCACGGCTATGTAAACATCCACGGGTATGTAAACATCCACGGGTATGTAAACATCCATGGCTATGTAAACATCCATGGCTATGTAAACATCCAGGCTATGTAAACATCCATCGGCTATGTTAAACATCCATGGCTATGTAAACATCCATGGCTATGTAAACATCCATGGCTATGTAAACATCCACGGGTATGTAAACATCCACGGCTATGTAAACATCCATGGCTATGTAAACATCCACGGCTATGTAAACTCCAGGCTATGTAAAACATCCACGGCTATGTAAACTTCCACGGCTATGAAAAAACCCACGGCTATGTAAAATCCAGGGCTTTGTAAAATCCACGGCTATTTAAAAAACTTTCTTTGGCTATGTAAAACACCCATGGTTGTAAACCCAGGGCTATGAAAACTTCCTGGTTTAGGGTAAACACCCCGGGCCCTATGTAAAAATCCCGGCTATGTAAACCAGGCATGTAAACATCCACGGCTATGAAAAACATCGAGGGTATGAAAACACCCATGGGTTATTTTTAAACACCCACGGCTTTTTTAAACTTTCCAGGCAATGTAAACTTTCCCGGCTATGAAAACATCCAGGGGCAAATGTAAACATCCACGGCTATGTAAACATCCACGGCTATGTAAACATCCACGGCTATGTAAACATCCACGGCTAAGTAAACATATCTACCAGCGGGCCACAGAAATCATTATGAAGGTTAGCGAGAACAAATTTTGGCTGTACAGTTTTTTGCCCCCCAAAAAACAACAAAAATAAAAACCGGAGTAGAGCGAGAGAAGTGTAAGAGACCTGGGAGTAACCATGTCCAGTGATCTTACCTTCGTAAACTACAACTGCCAGGTGGAGGACAGCATTTTAAACAAGAGCTACACTGCCCAATTCACGTTGATACTCTTTAAAATACGTGTGTTTTCACACTGTAATGTTGAGTTATATTACACCCAGTATGAGCCCTAAGGATTCAGTGCTTTCTAATATATATAACAATAATAATAATAATAATAATAATAATAATAATACCACCACTCCAGAGTGCTTGCACTCTGGAGTGGTGGTGGGGATGTTGAAGTTCCATACCATACATATACAACATGTTGGATTGCAGATCGAAGTCCAGACGTACATGCATAGGGGTCCTGATCAGCAGAATGCATGTACCTGTGAAGGTGTCTTCACAAAATACAACTTCAACAACAAGAACATCAACTGGGACCAGGTAAACCATGTCCTAAACGAAACATGTTGGGAAGATGTCTTAAATGACATGGATCCAAACCAGTGCCTTGAAAGGATCAACTTCCTGGCAGCCGAAGCATGTTCTAGGCATATTCCCCTAAGAAATAAGAAGAGCAGGAGTAAACTGGAGAGAGAAAGACGCTCCCTCTACAGAAGACGACGAAGAGTCACTGAGCTCCTCAGGAGTGCTAGAATATCTGATACACGAAAGGAGGCGCTGATCAGGGAAGTGGAAACTATCGAACTTAAGTTAAGTTAAATGACTCTTACAGGAACCAGGAGAGGCAGGAGGAGCTTAAAGCTATTAGTGAAATTGAAAGAAATTCAAAATATTTAATTTCATATGCCAAAAACAAGGCAAATACCACATCTAGTATCGGGCCCTTACTCAGACAGGATGGGACTTACTCAGATGACAACAAGGAAATGAGTGAAATATTGAAATCTCAGTACGACTCTGTGTTTAGTGAACCACTAATTGGTCTGAGGATCGACGACCCAAATGATTTCTTCATGAATGAGCCTCAAAACTCCATAAATGTATGCCAGATTTCCGACATTACCCTAACTCCGATAGACTTCGAAAAAGCCACTGACAACATGCCTATGCACTCAGCCCCGGGCCCAGACTCGTGGAACTCTGTTTTCATTAAGAACTGCAAGAAACCCCTCTCGCGTGCCCTAAGTACACTATGGAGGAGGAGCTTGGACATGGGTGAAATTCCACAGTCACTTAAAACAACGGATATAGCCCCACTCCATAAAGGTGGCAGCAAAGCATTAGCTAAGAACTATAGACCAATAGCTCTGACGTCCCACATCATAAAAATCTTTGAAAGAGTGCTAAGAAGCAGGATTGCAAATCACCTGGATTCCCAAAATCTGCACAATCCAGGGCAACATGGGTTCAGGGCAGGTCGCTCCTGCCTCTCACAACTACTGGATCACTATGATATGGCCTTGGATGCACTGGAAGAAAATCAGAGTGCAGATGTAATATACACAGACTTTGCAAAAGCATTTCACAAATGCGATCATGGCGTAATAGCCCATAAAATACGTACTAAAGGAATAACTGGGAAAGTGGGGAGATGGATCTTCAACTTCCTAACAAATCGAACACAAAGAGTAGTGGTCAACAGAGTTAAATCGGAGGCTGCCATAGTGAAGAGCTCTGTTCCACAAGGCACAGTACTCGCCCCCATCTTATTCCTTATCCTCATATCAGACATAGACAGAGATATACACCACAGCACCGTATCATCCTTTGCGGATGATACTAGGATCTGCATGAGGCTGTCATCTGCTGAGGACGCGGTTAACCTCCAAGAAGATATAAACAAAGTTTTCCAGTGGGCAACGGTAAACAATATGATGTTCAATGAGGACAAATTCCAACTACCCCGTTATGGAAAACTGGAGGAGATAATAACTAGAACAGAGTATACTACTGACTCCGGCCATACAATAGAGCGGAAGAATAATGTAAGGGACCTGGGGGTAGTAATGTCTGAGGATCTCACATTCAAGGATCACAACAGTGCCACGATCGCATGTGCAAAGAAAATGATAGGATGGATAATGAGAACTTTCAAAATGAAAGATGCCAAGCCAATGATGAACCTTTTCAAATCACTTGTTCTCTCTAGGCTGGAATACTGCTGTACATTAACATCTCCATTCAGAGCAGGTGAAATCGCAGATCTAGAGAGTGTACAGAGATCCTTTACTGCACGTATAAGTTCTGTCAAGCACCTGAACTACTGGGAACGTTTGGAAGCACTTGACTTGTAATCGTTGGAACGCCGGAGGGAGAGATGTATCATAATCTACACTTGGAAAATCTTGGAAGGAATGGTCCCAAATCTGCACACAGAAATCACTCCTTACGAAAGTAAAAGACTGGGCAGGCGATGCAAAATGCCGCCAATAAAAAGTAGGGGCGCCATTGGTACACTAAGAGAAAACACCATAAGTGTCCGGGGCCCAAGACTGTTCAACAGCCTCCCATCAAGCATTAGGGGAATTACCAATAAACCCCTGGCTGCCTTCAAGAGAGAGCTGGACAGATACCTAAAGTCAGTGCCGGATCAGCCGGGCTGTGGCTCGTACGTTGGTCTGCGTGCGGCCAGCAGTAACAGCCTAGTTGATCAGGCCCTGATCCATCGGGAGGCCTGGTCATGGACCGGGCCGCTGGGGCGTTGATCCCCGGAATAACCTCCAGGTAACCTCCAGGTAACCTCCAGGTAACCTCGATCAGTCAACTCTGCTTACTTCTGACAAGACAGTTATTGAATGAATGATGGCGATTTTTTTTTCCCCGGATCACCTTGTCTCGGTGGAAGATGGCCAGTGTGTTGAGAAAAAAAAAAGAAACAGAGAGGGCAGTTTAATGTTTCTCAAACTGATGTGGAGAGCGTGCAGAGAATTCCCACTGCCTGCTACCGTTGCTCACAGCTTCACTGGTCAGGTTCCCTAAAATTGTACATACTGAAGCACAGGAAGTTACATCATAGTTTACTGACTCAGAAAATACTAGAGTGACTGTTTATAACAGTGGGGGGGGGGAGGGGGGGAGGCACACGAGAGAGCGCCATGTATCTGCAACAAACAGCTAGGTGTAATAAGTATACTAAACCATAGCCAAGCATCTGCTGATATGATTAAACGGAAGAATGGACGGGGACTCGAACCGAGGTCCTGGTACGTAGCAAGTTCAGCGTTGTACCATACGGTTACAAAACCTTCAAATGTAAGATATTGCAGACTTGTTTATTTACTGACAGTACTTGACGACTTATCTTGAGTTGATATAGTGACATATCTGGCAGCTGTACTGTGGCACCTAGGTGGAAGATTGAGGTAGAAGATGTACTGTGACACCTAGGTGGAAGATTGAGGTAGAAGATGTAATGTGACACCTAGGTGGAAGATTGAGGTAGAAGATGTACTGTGGCACCTAGGTGGAAGATTGAGGTAGAAGATGTAACTGTGACACCCCTAGGTGGAAGATTGAGGTAGAAATGTAAACTGTGGCACCTAGGTGGAAGATTGAGGTAGAAGATGTAATGTGCACCTAGGTGGAAGATTGAGGTAGAAGATGTAATGTGGCACCTAGGTGGAAGATTGAGGTAGAAGATGTAATGTGACACCTAGGTGGAAGATTGAGGTAGAAGATGTAATGTGACACCTAGGTGGAAGATTGAGGTAGAAGATGTAATGTGACACCTAGGTGGAAGATTGAGGTAGAAGATGTAATGTGACACCTAGGTGGAAGCACATAGAGCTTCAGCAAATACTCTAGCATAACCGTGGACTTTCCTTCATGTCTGATGGATCCTAGATAATTAACACACATGTTACTGTGAATGATAATTTGTGTAACTGTAAGTAAATATACTTACTTAGTTAATCTAGTTTCGATGAGTTTTCTATAAAACCATCGCTGTTCGTGGGTTTAGAGGAGTTACTCCGTAAAAACCATCACTGTGTTTTAGAGAAGATACTCCAAAAAAAAAAAAAATTCAAAGGTTTAGAAGAGTTACTCCTTAAAAACAATCGCTCAGGAACTCGTAGAAAACGGAGGCATATTCATGGCAAACCCATATAAAACAAGAGACTTCCCCTCTGTTTATATTTGTTATAGACACAACGACAGGTGTGTGACTCCGTGTATATGCATGACGGAAACTTACTCTAATGCTTATTTTAAGGATTAAAGTATTCTTGACTGGTGGTAAAAAGGTAACAAACAGCCTTGACTCTGGTGTAGTCGACAGGCTCTCAACCATATTAACCATGTATGGATCACACAATACAGATCTTCCACACCTCATCCTCCGGAATGATGTTAAATTCATGATTAAGAAAAACGGGAAATCAATCTGAGCATAAAGAAAAAAATATATATATCAATAGGATGTTGACTTGCTAGCGCGACGGGCTGGAGTTTTGAGACTCTATGACCGCGGGTTCAATCCCGGCCGGGGGTATGGTTTAATAGGATGTTCCCAGAGCAAAAAAGAAAAATGTTGGAATCTAATAATAATAATAATATATAATAATAATAATTATAATAATAACTAATAATAATAATAATAATAACAATAATAATAAAATAATAATAATAATAATAATAATAATAATAATAATAATAATCTTAATTTCTACAATAAAAAACCCCTTGTTATGCAGAACATTTCTGAAAAATTAGGTCAATTTGTCCCAGGATGCGACCCACACGAGTCCACCAACATCAGATACCTATTTTACTGAACAGTGAACATGGACAACAGTGTCTTAGAAACAGGCCATAATGTTCCACCGGTACCGGGATGACCCCAGACCTCATATTAACTGGTAGCTAGCGATCGACATAAGAACGAAGAACCTTTGGCTGAGGGACCTCACATCATGCCTTGTATACCTACAACTGCACAATACTACGTTACTCTCACTACTTCAACCCTACATACTACTACTACTAGCTTCTACTACTATACTACTACTACTAACTACTACTTACTATACGCTACTACTATCTACTACATACTACTACTATTACTATTACTGCTACTACTACTATACTACTACTACTACTATACTATTCTGCTACTACTACTACACTATTACTACTACTACTGCTACTACTACTACTCTAACTACTACTACTACTACTACTAACTACTGCTACTGCTACTACTAACTACTACTACTGCTACTACTACTACTACATACTTACTACTAGCTACTACTACTACATACTACTACTCTATACAGCTACTACTACTACTACTACTATTGTACTACTACTAACTACTGCACTGCTACTACTACTACTACTACTACTGCTATACTACTACTACTACTACTACTGCTACTACTACTACTACTACTACTACTACTACTACTACTACTACTACTACTACTACTACTGCTACTACTACTACTACTACTACTGCTACTACTACTACTACTACTACTACTAGCTACTACTACTACTATACTACTACTACTACTACTCTACTACTATTACTACTACTACTACTACTATTCTACTTACTTACTACACTAGTACTACTGCTTACTCTTACTGCTACTGCTACTACTATACTACTATACTGCTACTACTACTACTACTATACTGCTACTACTACTACTACTACTATTACTGCTACTACTACTGACTACTACTATGCTACTATACTACTTTACTCTACTACTACTACTACTACTACTACTACATACTACTACTACTGCTACTACTACTACTACTACTACTACTAGTGTATAGTATACTACTACTATTACTACTACTACTACTATTACTACTAACTACTACTACTACTACTATACTTACTACTACTACTACTACTACTACTACTAACTCTACTGCTACTGACTACTACTACTACTACTACTACTACTATACTACTGCTACTACTACTACCTACTATTACTACTATACTACTACTACTACTAGTAACTACTAAACTACTACTAGCTATTACTACTACTATCTACTTTACTACTGACTACTACTACTTACTGCTACTAACTACTACTACTGCTCCCTACTACTACAACTACCTACTGCTACTACTACTACTACTGCTACTACTACTGCTACTGCTACTTACTAACTGCTACTACTACTGCTACTACTACTACTGCTACTACTACTACTACATTGCTACTACACTACTACATCTACTATGCTGCTATACTGCTACTACTACTACTACTACTGCTACTACTACTCTGCTACTACTACTACTACTACTGCTACTACTAACTACTACTACTCTACTACTACTGCTGCTACACTACTTACACACTACTAGCTGCTATAACTATCTACTACTACTGCTACTAACACTGCTAACTACTACTGCTTACACCTACACTATTACTACTACTACTACTGCTGCTACTACTACTACTGCTACACTACTACACTGCTATACCCTAACACTACTGCTGCTACACTGCACTACTAACTACTACTACTACACTACTCTACTGCTGCTGTACTACAGCTACTACTACTACTACTGCTACTAGCTACTACTGCTACTATACTACTGCTACTAGCTACTACTACACTACACTGCTGCTGCACTACTACTACTGCTACATACTACTACATACTGCTCACACTGCAACTAACTACTACTGCTACTAACTACTACCACACCGCTACTATATACTCTACAACGCTACTACACTACAACTATGCTACACTACTACTACTACACTACTACTACTACTGCTCACTGCTACACTACTACTGCAACACATACTACTATACTACTCACTACTACTGCTACTACTACTACTACTACTACTACTACTACTGCTACTACTACTACTACTACAACTACACTACAGCTGCTGCTATACTACTACTACATTATGCTGATTTACTATTACTGTACAGTACTGCACTGTTAATCAACGTACTAAAGTTACTGCCAATAGCAGTCGCGCTGCTACAACAGTATCTGTCATACTACACAGCTCCTACAACGTACTGTCAGTACAAGCACTGCTACAACAGCTACAGTACCTACAACAGCTACAGCATCAAATACAACAGCTACAGCAACTGCTACAACAGCTACAGCACCTGCTACAGCAGCTACAGCAGCTGCAACAACAGCTACAGCAGCTGCAACAACAGCTACAGTAGCTGCAACAACAGCTACAGTAGCTGCAACAACAGCTACAGCAGCTGCAACAACAGCTACAGCAGCTGCTTACAACAGGCTACAGCAGCTGCAACAACAGCTACAGTAGCTGCAACAACAGCTACAGTAGCTGCTACAACAGCTACAGCAGCTGCTACAACAGCTACAGTAGCTGCTACAACAGCTACAGCAGCTGCAACAACAGCTACAGCTCCTGCTACAACAGCTACAGTAGCTGCTACAACAGCTACAGCAGCTGCTACAACAGCTACAGTACCTACAACAGCTACAGCACCTGCTACAACAGCTACAGCACCTGCTACAACAGCTACAGCACTGCTACAACAGCCTACACTGCGCAACGCTACAGACCTACACGCTACAGCACCTGCTACAAGAGCAACAGTACCTACAACAGCTACAGCAGCTGCTACAACAGGTACAGCACCTGCTACAACAGCTACAGCACCTGCTACAACAGCTACAGCGCCTGGTACAACAGCTACAGTACCTACAACAGCTACAGCACCTGCTACAACAGCTACAGCACCTGCTACAACAGCTACAGCACCTGGTACAACAGCTACAGCACCTGCTACAACAGCTACAGCGCCTGGTACAACAGCTACAGCGCCTGGTACAACAGCTACAGCACCTGGTACAACAGCTACAGCACCTGCTACAACAGCTACAGCACCTGCTACAACAGTTACCACAGCTGCTACAACAACTACTGTACAACAGTATCAATAACTCACCTCTCTGTCATCCCCGGGAAGGTTCTGCTCCTGCGGGAGCTCCGGGAGGCGGGAAACCTTCCTATCGTAGCAGCAGCGATGTAGTTGTCTGTCGAGGAAGCGGAAGTTGTCGTAGGTGCGGCGGAGGACCCACGACCTTCCTAGGGAAACCACCTGCACCAGCAGCGACCGGTTCTCTGTGTCCTCTCCGCCCCCGCCACCGCCACCGCCCCCGCCACCGCCCCCGCTACACCCACCGCCCCCGCCCCCGCCGCTACACAGCGGCTTCAGTTCCTCGCGAACCAGCGACACCTGGGGAGAAAAAAACGTAAACTGTTACTATGGAGGAGAAGAAGGAGGAGAATAAGAAAAGTTAATTAATATGAATGTTTTATTGACATTACTAAGCCAGAAGCTGAGTAACCCAGACAAAACCAATGTAACCAGTGTGGGTTATTTCTACTGCGGCTCTTGTGGCCTTCTTTCTCGGGATACCATGAGTAGCCTAAGGAAGTAGTCTAAGACGTGGCACGTGAATATGTGTGTGTGTACTCACTTACTGATTTAATTGCGGGTGCAGGGGTCGAGACTCAGCTCCTGGCCCCGCCTCTTCACTGGCCGTTACTGGGTCCTTCCTTTCCCTGCTCCATGAGCTTTATCAGACCTCGTCTTAAAACTATGTATAGTTCCTGCCTCCACTATATCGCTTGCTAGACTATTCCACTTCCTAACAACTCTGTGGCTGAAGAAATACTTCCTAACATCCCTTTGACTCATCTGAGTCTTCAGCTTTCAATTGTGACCCCTTGTTGCTGTGTCCCATCTCTGGAACATCCTGTCTCTGTCCACCTTGTCTATTCCACGGAGTATTTTGTATGTCGTTATTATGTCTCCCCTGACTCTCCTGTCCTCCAGTGTTGTCAGACCGATTTCCCTTAACCTTTCTTCATAGGGCATTCCCCTTAGCTCTGGAACTAGCCTTGTTGCAAACCTTTGCACTTTCTCTAATTTCTTGACGTGTTTGACCAGGTGTGGGTTCCAAACTGGTGCTGCGTACTCCAGTATGGGCCTGACGTACACAGTGTATAAAGTCTTGAACGATTCCTTACTGAGGTACCGGAACGCTATTCTCAGGTTTGCCGAGCGCCCATATGCTGCAGCAGTTATCTGGTTAATGTGTGCTTCTGGCGATGTACTCGGTATTATACTCACTCCCATCTCTTTCTCCTTGAGTGAGGTTTGCAGCCTTTGGCCTCCTAGCCTATACTCTGTCTGCGGTCTTCTTTGTCCTTCTCCGATCTTCATGACTGTGCATTTAGCGGGGTTAAATTCTAGGAGCCAGCTGCTGGACCACGCATCCAGCCTGTCCAGGTCTCTTTGTAGTCCTGTCTGATGCTCATCTGATTTAATTCTCCTCATTATCTTCACATCATCTGTGAACAAAGACACTTCTGAGTTTATCCCTTCCGTCAAGTCTTGAACATGTACACATTGGAGTGGAGGAGAGAGAGGTACATGATAATATATACCTGGAAAGTACTCGAGGGCTTGGTCCCAAATCTGCACACTGCCATAACAACATACTGGAGTGAGAGATATGGGAGGAAGTGTAAAATAAACCCAGTGAGGAGCAGGGGTGCGGTGGGGACAATAAGGGAACACTGTATCAACATCCGGGGTCCCAGATATTCAACATCTTACCAGAAGATATCAGAAACACTGCTGGAACAAGTGTAGAAGCCTTCAAGAGGAAACTGGATAAGTATCTTCACCAGGTGCCAGATCAACAGAGCTGTGATGGATATGTGGAGCAGCGGGCTTCCAGCAGCAACAGCCTGGTTGACCAGGCAAGCACCAGACGAGCCTGGCCCATGACCGGGCTCAGAGAGTAGATAAACTCTCGAAACTCTTCAAAGGTATATCAAAGGTACATATACCAAGAATAGCACTGGTCCCAGGACTGACCCCTGTGGGACCCTGCTCGTCACCGGCGCCACTGTGATACCTCATCACGGACTATGACTCGCTGTTGCCTCCCTGTTAGGTATTCTCTAATCCATTGCAGTGCCCTTCCTGTTATATGTGCCTGTTCCTCTAGCTTCTTTACTAATCTATGGTGAGGAACTGTGTCGAAGGCCTTCTTGCAGTCAAAGAAAATGCAATCAATCCACCCTTCCCTCTCATGTCTTACTACAGTTACCTTGTCATAAAACTCTAGTAGGTCTGTGACACAGGATTTGCCTGCCATGAATCCGTGCTGGCTGTCGTTTATAATCTTGTTCTGCTCCAGGTGCTCCACCACTCTCCTGATAATCTTCTACATGACTTTGCATACTATACATGTCAGTGACACTGGTCTATAATTTAGTGCTTCATTTCTGTCTCCTTTCTTAAAGATGGGGACTACATTTGCCTTCTTCCATACTTCAGGTAGTTGCCCAGTTTCAAGGAAAGTGTTGAAGATTTTGGTTAGTGGCACATGTAGTGTCTGCTCCCTCTCTAAGGACCCACGGAGAGATGTTGTCCAGTCCCACCGCCTTTGAGGTATCAAGGTCACTTAGGAGCTTCTCCACCTCTTCCTCAGTTGTGTGTAATTCATCCAACACTTGTTGGTATATCTCGTGTTGATGTACCCCACTGTTTTGTCTTCCCAGTATCCCTTCAGCCTCCACTGTAAATACTTCCTGAAATCTCATGTTGAGTTCCTCACACACTTTTTGGTCGTTTCTTGTGAGCTCCCCACCTTCTTTTCTCAGCCTGAGTACCTGGTCATTGACTGTTGTCTTCCTCCTGATGTGGCTGTAAAGCAGTTTTGGTCAGACTTGACTTTTGATGCTATGTCATTTTCATACTGCCGCTGCGCCTCCCTCCTTATCTGTGCATACTCGTTTCTGGCTCGTCGACTAATCTCTTTATTTTCCTGAGTCCTTTGCCTTCTGTACTTTTTCCATTCTCTAGAGCACTTAGTTTTTGCCTCCCTACACCTTCAGGTAAACCAGGGGCTCGGTCTGTCCTTCCCATTGGGAACAAACCTTTCCTCTGCCTCCTTGCATTTTGTTGTTATGAAGTCCATCATTTCGTTTACTGATTTTCTTACCAACTCCTGTTCCCACTGAACCTCCTGCAGGAAGGTCCTCATTCCTGTGTAGTAGTCCCCCCTTTTATAGTTTGGCTTTTCCCTTTCTACTCCTGTTACTCTCTCCACTTTTAGCTCCACGATGTATTCAAAGCTCATAACCATGTGATCACTAGCTCCAAGGGACCTTTCATATGTGATGTGCTCAATGTCTGAGCTACTCAGGGTGAACACAAGGTCCAGTCTTGCTGGTTCATCCTCTTCTCTCTCTGATAGTGTCCCTAACATGTTGGTGCATGAGGTTTGCCAGCACCACATCCATCATCTTGGCTCTCCATGTTTTGGGACCCCCATGTGGCTCCAGGTTTTCCCAATCAATCTCCCTGTGATTGAAGTCGCCCATGACCAGTAACTTCGCTCTACTTGAGTGAGCATTTCTTACCACCTCAGCTAGTGTGTCCACCATTGCTCTGTTGCACTCAGCATATTCCTCTTTTGGAATCCTGCAGTACTGTGGTGGGTTATACATCACTGCAATGACTACCTTGTGTTCCCCTGACTGAACTGTACCTACTATGTAATCCCTTTCTCCAATCCCGTCCATTCCTTCCATTTCTTGATAACCCCACCAGTTTTTAATTAGCAGTACAACCCCTCCTCCCCCTCTGCTCCTTCTATCCTTCCTCAGGATCTGATACCGGGTGGGAAGATTGCATCTGTTATTATCCCAGTGAGTTTTGTTTCTGTAACTGCTATGATGTCTTGGGACATCTCCTTGATTCTTTCATGCCATTCCTCACATTTATTAGTTATTCCATCTGTGTTCATGCACCAAATCTTAAACTTCTTTTCTATAACTGTGGACTGGGGAGAAAGGTGGGTCAGGGGGAGCAGGTGCCCTGTGGGGGTAAGGTCTGTGGTGTGGGGGTGGGGGCAGAGAGCCTATGGGGGATTTCAGTGGGGGTGGGGGTTGTGGTGAGAAGGATGGGGATAGAGGGTACAGTGTGTGGGCTGCTGTGGGTTACTGTGGGGGTGGGGTTTGTGGTGAGGGGGGATGGGGGAGAGGGTACATTGTGTGGGTTACTGTGGGTTTCTGTGGGGGTGGGTTTTGAGCTGAGGGGAATGTGTGGGTTACTGTGGGGGTGGGGTTTGTGCAGAGGGGGATGTGTGGGTTACTGTGGGTTTCTGTGGGGGTGGGGTTTGTGCTGAGGGGGATGGGATTTGTGTAGACAGCCTGTACTGTCAGAACACACAGCCTAGCCATCTGTTCTGACTGGTTCATATTTCGCGGGATTTAGGTGCTGCCCTCTGTAGGCTCACCCAGGTCAGTGGGAGGCTGAGCCCATTCGCTTTCACTCCTAGGCTGACCGACCTGATAGGCAGAAGTGCTCCCCCTCCATGGACTGGCTTGCGGTCACTCCCTCACATTGCCCGTTGTGTACTCACTCCTATCCAATTAAAGCCAACCTAGTCCACGGCTGTATCATTGCTACCTACGCTACCTTCATTGGCACTAAACCGCTGTTCAACAGAAAGAACAGTAATAACAGTGGTGACAGCGGTGGGATTCGAACCCACGCCTCTGAAGAGACTGGTGCTGGAGAGTGTTGAAGGGCTGTAGAGAGGGTGATGAGGTGAACACGTGACTGCTAAGGCTGGAGATGACGCCGTGATGCCTATGTCCAGATTTTGTGGGAAAAATCTAGGACGAAGATCTATCTCAGGCCCCGTCAAGACGCTGGGAGTAATAGATAACTCTTTAGGCCAGCAGGTGCTTATTTCCCTTCTCCGAGGTCGAGAAGTTCGTCAACAGGTCGACAGAAGTTCTCTCCCAGGGCTCCTTTGTAATGGGATACTTTAGAATGGGGTTAGGACCTGTAACAGTACCCTTGTGCTGTAGGCAAACAACACACTGGTGTACATGCTTGGCAATGTCCGCTGCCATCTTAGGCCAGAAATATTTCATTTGTGCCTGTTTGATACTGCGGTCCTTCCCGGGGTGCACTACACCTGGGACATTGTGGATCAACCTAAGAGTAGCTGGTATCATGGACTCCGGTATCACCAGTTGGTATATGGTTCTGCCGGGGTCCACCAGCTGTGCAACATGGCACAGTACTCCTTGGTTGACCACCAAATCCTTCAGTGGAATGGGAGA
>NC_069407.1:3869073-3937238 GCF_026875155.1 Cherax quadricarinatus | reverse complement strand
CTCCAATACATCTCCAACATCCTAGCCCTCCACGTTTCTGGTCCCCCATGTGGCTCTAGGTTTTCCCAGTCAGTTTTTTTATGATTGAAATCCCCCTTTATGAGTAATTTTGTCGCACCCATATGAGCCCTTCTGGCCACTTCAGCCCTATTGCACTCATCATACTCTTGTTTTGGCCTCCTGCTGTTTAGTGGTGGGTTACACATCACTGCTATCATCACCTTTGGACCCCTAGTCCGAAGTGTTCCTACAATGAAGTCGTCTGTTTCTCTTTTGTCCATTCCCCCCATTTCCTCAAAACTCCACTGGTTTTTGATGAGCAATGCTACTCATCCCCCTCCTCTGTTCTCTCAGGATCTGATATCCAGGTGGAAAGACTGCATCTTTTATCATCCCTGTAAGTTTTGTCTCTGTTAGTGCTATGATATCAGGTGATGCATCAGTGATTCGTTGTTGCCATTCTTCACTAATATTTGTTATTCCATCTGCATTGGTGTACCATACGTTTAGCTTCCTTTCCATTACTGTATTTTGGGAAATAGAAGAGGAAGGTGCAGACTGGGAGAGTGGGAGACAGGGCAGAATATTATGGGAGCCTGCTGTGATTGTGAAATTAGTGCTTAGGGGGGCGGGGGCTATGAAGCGTGGTTTGTTTCTGGTTATTGGGTTTGGTTGATATGGGGTGACAGGGGTTGAGGGAATTCTGTAAGCATTTGTGTTTGATGTTCCCCCAAAGGCTGAGCTTTCCTGTCTGTCATTGCCTCTCCTGTCTCTCTTTCCTTCCAATGGTTTTGTCTTGCTCTCATTCTCAGTTGTTCCCTTTCTTTTTGTGTTCATTTCTGTTGTAGTATCCTGTTCTGTACCACTTCCTCTTGCATGTCAATTTGATTGGTCGATTTTTTCCCTGGAATACCTCCCAAGTCTATGAAAAATTTCTACCTGAGACGTGTCCTGCTCTCCTGTTATTGCAATGATGCTCTTAATCTCTTTTTCCTCTCAATGTTTCTTTCATCAAAGGTGTTCCCTTCAGCCTCCTGAAGTCCATGAATAATTATTGACCTCTCTCTCTTTGCCTCAGCTGCTACAGCTTGTAATTCCCTCTTCTTGCTCTCTGCAGATAGCTTCTTGAACATGTTATTGCAAAGCTCCTTTAACCTTTTTTTCCCATTCTTGATCCATTTTGTTCTTGACCCATTCTACTCATTCTTCCTTTTCAGAGCAGCCATCATCGACTCCCTTGCTTTTACGTCCTCCCTTTTGAGAGCCCATTTTTTTTTGTTCTGTTACGATGCTCTAGCTCCTTCAGCTTTGTGTAAAAATGCTTTTGTGTGTGTGGTGTGTGTGTGTGTGAGTGTGTGTGTGTGTGTGTGTGTGTGTGTGTGTGTGTGTGTGTGTGTGTGTGTGTGTGTGCGTGTGGGTGTGTGTGTGTGTGAGTGTGTGTGAGTGTGTGTGTGTGTGTGTGGGTTGTGTGTGTGTGTGTGTGGGTGTGTGTGTGTGTGTGTAGGTGTGTGTGTGTGGTGTGTGTGTGTGTTGAGTGTACTCACCTATTTGTGGTTGCAGGGGTCGAGTCCTAGCTCCTGGCCCCCGCCTCTTCACCGGTTGCTACTAGACCCTCTCTCCTCCCCGCTCCATGAGCTTTATCAAACCTCGTCTTAAAACTGTGTAAAGGTTCCTGCCTCCACTACTTCATTTTCTAGGCTATTCCACTGCTTACAATTATAACTGAAAAAAATACTTCCTACATCTCTCTGACCATTTGGTTTCAACTTCCAATTTGGGGCCCTCTTGTTTCTGTGCCCCCCCCCGGGAAACTTTCCCTGGCCTTGCCCCACCTTGTCCATTCCACGCATATTTTAAGTTTATATTTTCCCCCCTGACCCCCTGTCCCCATGTCGTCAGGCCGTTCCCTTATCTTTTTTGGGACTTTCCCTTACTCGGGAAAAACCTTGTCGCAAACCTTTGTACTTTCTCTATTTTTGACGTGCTTTATAAAAGTGGGGGTTCCAAACAGGTGCGATACTCCAGTATGGCCTGACATACACGGTGTACAGGTCTTGAATGATTCCTTTACAAAGGTGGGGAAATGCTGTTTCAGGTTTCCCAGGGCCCCATATGCTGCACAGTTTTTGTTTGAGTTGTTTGGGAGACATGCTGGGTGTTATACCCCCCAAGATTTTTTTCCCCTTGAGTGGGGTTTGCAGTCTTTGGCCCCTAGCCTATCTCTGTCGGGCTTCTGTGCCCTTCCCCTATTTCATGATTTGCATTGGCAGATTAAATTCGAAAACCCATTTGTGGCCCAGGTGTCCAGTCTGCCCCGGTCTTTTTAAACCCTGCCTGGCCCTCATAAATTTTAAATTTCTCTCATTAACTTAATCATCGCAAACAGGGACCTTCGAGTCTAACCCTTCCGTCATTCGTTCACTAACCAAAAAAAGAGCCCTAGGCCCGACCCCTGTGGCCCCCGCTCGCAAGGTGCCCATGTGAACTCTTTAGTACCATGACTCGTTTTTGCCCCCCCTGTCGGTATTCTCTGATCCATTGCAGTCCCCTTTCCCTGTTATATCCCCTGACTTAGTTCTGCACAATCTTTTGTGGAACTGTGTCAAAGGCCTTCTTGCAGCCCAAGAAATCAATAACCCCCCCCCTTCTCTTGTCTTATTCTGTTATTTTTCATAAAACTCCAGAAGGTTTGTACACAGGTTTTCCCCTTCCGTAATCCGTGTGGGGGCTTTTAACTCCTGCCCTTTCCCAGGTGCTCCACCACTCCTCCTGAAATCTTCCCCAAAATTTGCATACTATAACACGTCAATGACCGGGTCATAGTTTAGTCCCTCTTTTCTGTCCCCTTTTTTAAAAAATGGGAATACATTTGCCGCTTCCGTACCTCAGGTAGTTGCCCAGTTTCCGGGGTGTGTTGAAGATTTGGTAAGTGGTACGCACAACATATCGCCCCCTCTCAAAGCCCGGGAAAGGATTTTGTCCGGCCCCATTGTTTGAGGTGTCGATGTCCCTTGCATTTTTTACCTCCTCCTCACTGTATGATGTCGTCCAACACTTGTTGGGATTCCTTTTTGGGTTTCCCCCATTGGTCTTCCCCCCAAGTCCTTCCGGCTCACGAAAATACTTCCTTAAATTCGTGTTGAGTCCCACAACCTCGAATCTTTCTTGTGATTTCTCCCCCTTTTTTCCTCATTTATCACCTGGCTCTTGACGTTGTTTCCTCCTAAGTGGCTATAAGCAGTTTGGGTCAGATTGACTTTCGATGCTATGTCGTTTTCATACTGTGCTGGCCTCCCTTTTTATTGCGCATCCTTTCTGGCTTTACTAACTCCTTTTTTTCCGGGGTCTACCTCCTTACCTTTTCCTTTCTCTGTTGCACTTAGTTTTTGCCCCCCTACCTTCGGTAAACCAAGGCTCTTTTTTGGTTTTCCCTATTATTTCTTTTTCCCCTTGGGAAAAAACTTTCCTCTGCCCCGCACTTTGTTCCCACATTTTCCCCACATCCGTTTACTGATTTTCCTACCTTTTCTTTTCCCCACTAATTTCCCTGCAGAAGTTTTCTATCCCTGTGTTATTCCCCCCTTTTTAAATATTTTTGGCCTGTCCCCTCATTTGTTCCCTTTCTCCACTTTTAACCTATATATAGTCAAAACTCAAAACCCACATGATCGCTACCCAAGGGCCTCTCGAAGTGATGCCTCGATGTCTGAACTGCTCAGGGTGAAACAAAATCCATCTTGCGGCTCATCCCCCCCCTCTCTTTTGGTTGTGCCCCTGACATGTTGATGCAGGGGTTTTTTCAAGTACCAGTCCATCATCTTGGTTCCATGTGTGTGTGTGTTTTGGTTGTGGTGCGTGTGGGTGTGTGTGTGTGTGGAGTGTGTGGAGTTGGTGTGTGTGTGTGGGTGTGTGTTGTTTTAAAGGTTTGGTGTGTGTGGTGTGTGTGTGTGTGGTGTGGGTGAGGTGTGTTGTGTGTGTGTGTGTGTGTGTGTGTGTGTGTTTGTGTGTGGTGTGTGTGTGTGTGGGGGTGTTGTGTGTTGTGTGGTTGTTTTTTGTTTGTGGTGTGTGGTGTGTGTGGGTGTGTTGTGTGGTGTTGTGGTGTGTGTGTGGGGGGTGTGTGTGGGGTTGTGTGTGGGTGTGTTGGGGTGTGGTGTGTGGTGTGTGGTGTGTGTGTGTGTGTGTGGGTGTGTGTGGGGTTGTTAGGTGTGTGTGTTTTGGGGTACTCCCCAGTTGACTCACCTATTTGAGGTTGCGGGGGTCGAGTCCGAGTCCTGGCCCCCCCTCTTCACTGATGCTACTAGGTCACCTCCCTGAGCCGTGAGCTTTATTACCTCTGCTTAAAGTAGTATGGACCTCCCTCCATACATCGTTCCCAACTTTTCCACTTATGACTATTGGGGGCTGAGAAATATTTCCTAAACCCCCTGGATTCATCTGTGTCTTTAGTTTCCCAAGTTCCCCTTGTTACTGTGCCCAATTCGGGAAAACCCTGTTTTGTCCCCTTTTTCAATTCCTCTCATTTTTTGTATGTCTTATCATCCCCCCCTTTTCCCTCCTTCCCCCAGTGTCGTCAGGTTGTTTTCCCCTTAACCTCTCCTCGTGGGACATACCTCTTGCTCGGGACTAGCTTTTTGCAAACCTTTGCACTTTCTCTTTCTTTAGTGTTTGGGTAGGGGGGGGTTCCAAACTGGTGCCGCATACCCCAATATGGGCCCTAACTATAGGGTGTACAGGGCCCTGAACGTTCCTTATTAAGAGTCGAATGCGTTCTGGGGTTTTGCTGGGCCCATTGCGCACATTATTTGGTTGAGTGCGTTCGGGGAATGTGCCGGGTGTTATACTCACCCCAAGATCTTTTTCCCTTGGTGAGGTTTGTGTCTCTGCCCCCCTAACTGTACCCCCGTCTGCGGCCTTCTTTGCCCCCCCCCAATCTTATGACTTTGCACTTGGTGGGATTAACCCAGGAGCCAATTGCGGACCGTTCTGCAGCCTGTCCCCGATCCCTTGTAGTTCTGCCCGGCTTTGATCGGTGTATTCTTCCATCAACTTCACGTCATCTGCAAACAGGGAACCTCAAAATCATTCCCTTCCCTCATGTCGTTCACAAAAACCAAAACCACTGGTCCTAGGACTGACCCCTGCGGGACCCCGTGGGCACAGGGGCCCCCATCTGCACCCCTCGCCCGTACCCTGACTCGCTGCTGTCTTCCGACAAGTATTCCCCGATCCATTTTAGTGCCCTTCCCGTTATCCCTCTTTTTCCTCCATTTTTGCACCAATCTCTTTTGTGGAACTGTGCAAAAAGCCTTTTTGCGTCCAAGAAAATGCAATCCACCCACCCTCCTTCTTTTCTATGCTGTCACCATTCATAGAACTCCAGTAGGTTTTGACACAGGATTTCCCGCCTGAAAAACCCTGCTGGTGCTGTTGATGAGATCACCTTTCTGGGGTTCCACCACCTTTTTCCTGATAATTTCTCCATGTTTTGCTATATACATGTCATGACATGGTGTATTTAATGCTTCATGTCTGTTCCTTTTTTTAAAAATTGGGCTACATTTGCTGTCTTCAGCCCCGGCAATTCCCTGTTTCGAAGATGTATTGATATTGTTGTTAGGGGCACATAGCGCCTCTGCTCCCCCTTCAATCCCATGGGGGGAAAGTTATCTGGCCCCATTCCTTTTAGGGATCAGCTACCAAAGCCTCTTCACTTCTTCCTTTGGTTGTGGCACTGTGTCCAGCCTTGGTGGGGTGCCCCACCTCTCGTCTTTTGGGCCCTTCTGTTCCTCTGTAAAACTTCTTTTAATCTCTTGTTGAGTTCTTCACTACTTCCCGCATTTCCCGTTGCTCTCCTCCTTTTTCCTTATGATTACCTGGTCCTTTACGTTGTTTTCCTCCTGATGTGGCTGTACAACAGTTTCGGGTCAGATTTTTGGGTTTCGCTGCTATGTCATTTTCATATTTTCTTTGGGCCTCCCCTTTTTATCTGTCATATCATTTTTGGGGTCACGATGTTCCCTTTTTTCCTGGGTCCTTTGCCTTTTATATTTCTTTTTCCTTCCCTAGACCTTGGTTTTTTCCCCCTGCCCCTTGGTAAACCTGGCTCACCCGGCTTTTTATTACTCCTGTTCCCTTGGGTAAAACCTCTCCTCAGCCTCCTTGCATTTTATGCTAATATTTCCCTCACTCTTAACGGGTTTTCCCTGCCAGTTTTTTGTCCCATGAACCCGTTCAGGTATTCCTCATTCCTGTGTAGTCCCCTTTCTTGTAGTTTGGCTTCATTCTCCTGGCCTTCCTGCTTCTCCTCCACTTGTAGCTCTACTGTGTATTCGAAGCTTACAAACCCCATGGGCCTGGCCCCAAGGGGTCTTTTAATGGATGCCTCGATATCTGCATAAGGGAAAGGGGAAAACTAACCAGCCTTGTGGTTCATTTCCCCTCCCCTCTCCTTTTAGGTCCCCTTTCGTTTGGACTGAAGTTCTCCATACCACCCTCATCTTAGCCCCCCAAGTATCTTGGCCCCCATGTGGGGCCAATTTTTCCCAATCTATCTCCTTGGGTTAAAGTCACCCATGATCAGAGCTTTGCCCCCATGCATGAGCTTTCTGGGCCCCTCTAGCCAGGGGTCAACCAGCTCTATTGCTCTCGTCGTACTCTTGCCTTGGGGTCCGCTGTTCTGTGGGGGTTAACCACGTATTACCACCTTGGGGCCTCCGATGGGGTGTTCCCACTATGTAATCACTTTCTTCTCCGCTATCTTTCCTCCAGCCTCAAAAATTTCCACGATTTTTGATCCAACGCCACTCCTCCACCCCCCCTGTTTTTTCTGTCTTTCCTCAGGATTTGTATCCCGTTTGGGAAAAATGGGACGTTATCATACCTGTAACTTGGGTTTTTGTGAGAGCTATGATGCCGGGGATGTTTTTTGACTCTTTCTTTCCATCCCCCACTTATTTGTTATTCCATCAGCGTTTGGTACCATACCCTTTATTTTCCTTCCACACTGTGGTTTGGGGGGGTGGAGGGGGGGAGACCTGGGGGCATACTGTGGGGTTATAGCTTTGGTTTGGGGGGGGAGGCGGGTATGGATTGTAGGGGGGTTGGGATGGGGTTTATAGGTTTTGGTTTGGAATTGTGTGTGTGCTTGCCCTTTCTGTTCTGTCCTGCCGTGACCCCCTTGGGTTCCTCCCTTTTTTTTTTCCTATCCCTTTTTGTTTTTTTGTCCCCCTCCCTCGCTGCTGTCGTTCTGTTTTGTTCGTCTCTGTCTAGGGAAAACCCCCTTTACTCTTCCGGTATTTCAACTGGTTTTCTTGGAGATCCGTTCCGCACGTTTTTCCCTCCCGAGAATCACTTGATGGGCGGTTTTTCACCTTCGAGTACCCCCCCTTCTTGAAAAATTTCAACCGTCCCTCTCTTTCCCCCTTTCTGTTATGATTTTTTTCATCTCCTTCCTTTCTTCCTGCTTCCTTTCAGTGTGTTCCTTTTCCCTCTCTCCGAAGCCCCGGTAAACATGATTTTGCCCTTTCCCTCGCATTGCCCCCACCCTCGTGGGTCTGGATCCTGCCTGTGTGTGGTCATTTCTCCCCTTGATTTTTCCAGTGGCTCTTGATGCCTTTTTTGTGCCTCAGCATTCGACCTATCACCCCCTCCCCTCTGCAACCCTTGATCTTCCCCTTTTACTCCTTTGGGCCTCCTTGGGGATTGATGTCCTTTCATAATTCATAATTCCTTCCTTCCCCGTTCAGCCTCGCAGTTCATATGCTGTGTCTTCCCGGTCACTGCCCCCGAACTCGCTCCCCTATTTATCTCAAATTCTAGGGCCCCCTTTCTTGGTACGCAGTTTCGTTGTCCCCCCAATTTTTTGTTCCTTTTCCCAAACCCCCTTTCCAATTTCACAGAGAGCTCTTTCCCATTTTTCGAAAGTCTCCTAATTTTCTCTCCCACTCTTGTTTCCCTCCTTTTCCCCGCTTCCCTCCCCTCCCCACCCAACCATTCTCATCTGATCCTTGGGTCCTGCGGTCCCCCCCATTTTTGTGGTGTGTGGTTGTGTGTGTGGGAGGTTTTGTGTGTGTGTGTGTGTTGGTTGAGTGTGTTGTGTGTGGTGTGTGTGTGGTTTTGTGTGTGGATGTGTGTGTGTGTGTGTGTGGTGTGTGTTGTTGTGTGTGTGGGTGTGTGAGTGTGTTTGTGTGAGTGTGGGGTGGGTGGGTGTGTGTGTGGTGGTGTTGTGTGGTGTGTGTGAGGTGTGGTGTGTGTTGTTGTGTGTGTGTTGTGTGTTGTGAGTGTGGTGGTGTTTTGGTGTGTGTGTGGTGTTGTGTGTGTGTGTGTGTGAGTGTTGTGTGTGGGAGTGTGGTTGTGTGTGTGTGTGTAGTTTTGTGTTTTGTGTGTGTGTGTTGTGTGTTGTAGGGGGTGTGTGTGTGTGTGTGTGTGTGTGTGTGTGGTGTGTGTGGTGTGTGTGTGTGTGTGGTTGTGTGTGTGTTGTGTGGTGTGTGGAGTGTGTGTGTGTGTGTGTGTGTAGGTGTGGTTTTTGGTGTTGTGTGTGTGGTGGTGTGTGGTGTGTGGGTGGTGGTGTTGTGTGTGGGGTGTGTGTGTGTGGGGTGTGGGGGTGTGTTTGGTGTTTTATGGTGTGTGGTGTGTGTGGTGTGTGTGTGTGTGTGTGTGTGTGTGTGTGTGTGTGTGTGTGAGGCCACACAGCAGAATCTGGTGTCAGCATGTACATTTGTACATCGTATTTCGTGAAGCACTAAATCCGCACGGGTTATTTAGTGGTAGGAGTGGTGGAGGCTCGTTGCTCCGTCCGCCAGATGCAGCCCGGTCTGATCAGTCAGACTGTTGATACAATCTCTCCTAGGAGTGAGGAAAACTTTCTATCTGTTTAGATACTTATTAAGTCATCGTAATATGATGATTAGATGAAGATCTCTGTGTGTGTTGGTTGGTAGCACACTCAAGTCAGACAGTGAACTTCCCTGGTTCGATCCCCGACACGGGTGGAAACGTTGGGCACATTTCCTCACACCTAAGAAATAGTTAGCTATGACCATAATATTTAAAGGGGTGGACCGGTAAGCCAGCAAAAGGCCTCAATCATATGACCAAAAGCTCCAGTGGCGAGCCATTATCTAAGACCCGCGTCAGGAAACACTTGTCCTGTTTACGGACAAACCTTGCATAACCTAACCTAACCTTACCTAACGTAACCTTCTCACACCCGCTGTTCCTCTTCACCTAGCAGTAAGTAGGCACCTGGGTGTTAGCCGATTGGTGTGGGTGGCATCCTGGGGGTGGTGGGTAGTACACCTTTAATAGGGCTGAATTTTGAAATGAGTTGAGGAAGGATAACAGTTCTTAACCTGAAGAATTGATATTTTGTGGGAGTCAGTAAACAACAGTGACAAGACGTCGCCTGGATGCTGGGAGTTACAGCCTCTAAGGTACCTCCCGTGCGAGAGTATGGCTATTATAGGCAATGTTTTTCTCTACCCAGAGCGAAACGTTCACTATAATAGTCTTAAGTGTACAAGGATTGTGTATATAGGATGGAAAAATAAGCACAAATGCAATATAATGTGATTTAACCTGATTCCTCATTTTTTCTTCTTCTCCCTCTTCCCCTTCCCTCTTTACTTTTTTCTCTTGTGGGTTGTCTTTCTTTCTTCTATCTTGTGTTTCTGTTCCTTCATTATTTATTTCATCACTTCCCCTTCCCCCCACCTCTGTGCACTTGCTCTCCCTCTGTGGGCACCTAGCTCCCTTGTGGGCACCTAGCTCCCTTGTGGGCACCTAGCTCCATTGTGGGCATCTAGATCCCTTGTGGGCACCTAGATCCCTTGTGGGCACCTAGCTCCCTTGTGGGCACCTAGCTCCCTTGTGGGCACCTAGCTCCCTTGTGGGCACCTAGCTCCCTTGTGGGCACCTAGCTCCCTTGTGGGCACCTAGCTCCCTTGTGGGCATCTAGATCCCTTGTGGGCACCTAGATCCCTTGTGGGCACCTAGCTCCCTTGTGGGCACCTAGCTCCCTTGTGGGCACCTAGCTCCCTTGTGGGCACCTAGCTCCCTTGTGGGCACCTAGCTCCCTTGCAGTGCTCCCCTTTCTTTGTATTTGACTGGCTTCTCCTCCTTAATTCCCCATTTCTACTTCCATCTCCGCCACTACTACTACCACCACTACCTCTTCCTGCCTAAATATATCCGTCCTGCTCTACTTCTCGTCAGTGTGACTTTGTAAATGGTCCAAATCGGACCGAAACGTCGTCGTAAGCTCCTCTCTTCTATGTGCGGGTTATTTGTGTACTCATGTACTCTTTACCCAGGTATATCTGTTTGTGACTTGATAAAGTCCACTGTGTGAGCGAAACGTTGTCAATAAAGGATCACATTATATTGCATTTGTGCTTATTTTTTCACCGTGCAGGTATTTTATACCTTTTATTGTATCCATGGTGTTTATAGGAGTCCGGACTTGGTAACAGGTCTCTGCACGAGACTGAGTTAGTTCCTTCAACCAGCCTGAGGTGTAGTGTTGGTGCACCTGTCCCTCACAAGCCTCCACTGTGTAGGTTCTCACACGTGAACCGTTGTATTGATGTTATTGAGATCCCTCGTGAGTGATGACTTCTCCCTGTTAATGTTGTATTTGTCTTCTTGCAGGTAAGGAGAAACTCCCGTGTGTGTGTGTGTGTTGCTTCGACTGATGGTGAGTACTGTATTCACACACCCCTTCCATCCCCCCCTCCCGACTATTCCACTGTAACCTGTAGCGGCGCTGGATACAGAGTACAGAGGGCGTGCTAGCTAGCGAAGGTACAGGTTGAAGAAGGAAGCTCTGTGTAGAGCTGCTTGATGAAGCTCTACGCTTGTCTTCCAGCTTGTGTCTTTGCTTCGTGGATGGTAAAATATGTTTTTCCTCTCTTCTGTTAAAATAAATGGAAGATTTCCTCTCTTGTTACTACTTAATTAAGGCAAAGTCATCCCCTCGAGTGTAGTGTCCTTGTTCCATCTAGGGAAAAAAACAGTGATCTGTAAAGGAAGTGCCTTTAAATGTCCAACTGAGTGTTGCTGGCACGCGTAGTGCACCACTGTTTAGGGACTGTTATTGTTGTCACTGATCTGACCTGGGTGTGTGACAGACCTGACCTGGCTGTGTCACAGACTTGACCTGGGTGTGTCACAGATCTGATGTAGGTGTGTGACAGACTTGACCTGGGTGTGTCACAGACCTGACCTGGGTGTGTCACAGATTTGACCTGGGTGTGTGACAGACCTGACCTGGGTGTGTCACAGACCTGACCTGGGTGTGTCACAGACCTGACCTTGGTGTGTCACAGACCTGACCTAGGTGTGTCACAGACCTTACCTGGGTGTGTCACAGATCTGACCTAGGTGTGTCACAGATCTGACCTGGGTGTGTCACAGACCTGACCTGGGTGTGTCACAGACCTTACCTGGGTGTGTCACAGATCTGACCTAGGTGTGTCAGACCTGACCTGGGTGTGTCACAGACCTGACCTGGGTGTGTCACAGACCTGACCTGGGTGTAACACTGCTGGAACAAGTGTAGAAGTCTTCAAAAGGAAACTGGACAAGTATCTTCACTAAGTGCTGGATCAACCAAGCTGTGATAGATATGTGGGCCAGCAGGCCGCCAGCAACAACAGCCAGGCAAGTACCAGACAATCCTGGCTCAGGACCGGGCATAAGGGAGTAGAAAAACTCTCGAAACCCATCAAAGATATGTCAAAGTGCTTCATAAACAAGATACCGGATACAGTGTTCACTGCGTTATTCGAAGTGTAGGTCGTGGCTGTGGTTTATTGGTGTACAACACTGTTATTGGTGGGCGGGTTTGCGCGCAGGTTAACAAGTGGGTGGGCAGGTGGGTGGGCAGGTGGGTGGGCCGGGCTATCATATGGGGTGGGGGGGGGGTTAGCGAATGGGTGGATTCTTGGCAGGGTTGTGCTGGAGGTACGTTGCAGCAAGCTGACCACAGCTAGCCAGGCTCTGACCACAACCACACATGTGTACACGCTATGACCATACTAAGACACACTCAGCATCCTCACTTCCTACACTCATCTTCCTTCTTCTAGTCTCTCTTCTTCTCTACTTCTTATATATTGCACAATCCAGGGCAGGATGGGTTTAGAGCAGGTCGCTGCTGCCTTTCAGTTACTAGGACATTACGCCATGATCTGGGATGCACTGGAAGACAAGCTAAATGCTGATGTAGTGTTCACTGATTTCGAGAAAAGCCTTCCATAAATGTGACCATAGCGTGACAGTGCATAAAATGCACTATCACACCTGGTAAAGTGGGCAGTTGGACATTTAACTTCTTAACAGAGTCCAGAGAGTTGTGGTAATAAGAGCGAAGTCAGAGGCTGCCATAATAAAAAACTGTGTACCTCAAGGCACAGTACACACCCTACTTCTGTTTATCATTCTTATATCCGACTCTGACATGGATGTACATTATAACATTGTAACATCCTTTGCTGATGACACAAGCAACTCTGAGAGAGGCGTCCGTCGAAGACGCAGTGAATCTTCAGGCAGAGACAGTCTTCCAGTGGTCCTCAGACCACAATATGATGTTTAACAAGGACAAGTTTCATTTGGTCTGCTACGGAAGAATGGAGGAATTAGACAATATAACGGAGTAGAGAATAAACTCAGATCATTAAGTAAAGCGAAAAATCACACGAGACTTGTTAGTAATGATGTAGGAAGTTCTCACATTCAAGAATCACAACAATGGTGCTATTGTTACCTCAAGGAAAATGATGGACTAGATAACTAGAACTTCTAAGACAAGAGATGCTGAGCCACTGGTGACGCTCTTTAAGTCACTTGTTCTCTCCAGGCTGGAATACAGCTGTATACTGACAGTCACCTGGAATACTGCTGTATACTGACAGTCACCTGGAATACTGCTGTATACTGACAGCCACCTGGAATACTGCTGTATACTGACAGTCACCTGGAATACTGCTGTATACTGACAGTCACCTGGAATACTGCTGTATACTGACGGTTCCATAAACGCAAGAGAGACTGTCGAGCTGGATAACGTACAGAGAACTTCAATTAACTGTTTCGGATATACTTAATCAAGTATCTGAGCTACTGGAAACACTTGAAGTCCCTTCAACTGTATTCCTGGGAACGTAGGCGAGAAAGGTACTTAATAATCTACACTTGGAAAATCCTGGAGACTGATCCTAAACCTAAACACTGAAATCACTGTGTATGACAAGAGAGTTGGCAGACGGAGCAAAATACTTCCACGAGTATACTAAGAGAGAACTCGATAAGTGTCAGAGGTTCCCGACTCTTCACCGCCCTCCCCCTGTGCATAAGGGGAATTACCAACAAATCTCTAGCTGTCTTCAAGAGGGAACTGGATAAGTTCCTGAAATCAATGTGTGACCAGCAACGCTGTGGTTCGTAGGCTGAACTGCATGGGCAGCAGTGACAGTCTAGTTGATTAGGCCTTGGTCCACCAGGAGGCCTGGTCTGGGTAAGGGCCGTGAGGACGTTGACCTCCAGAAACGTCCTTTAGGTATGAATAAGCAGAATGGACAGGGACTCGAGCCCTGGTGCAAGCATATAGACAGACCCAACACTGTAGCCACTGGTTGTAAAAGTCATGATGATGTAAGTTCTGTGGCTGAGTAGTCGTACATACAGCTCCTGCTGTATGTACGACTACTTGAAGGATACGTAACACTGTCTCCCATGTTCATCACCCCCCATCATCCATTTAATTACAACTTATATATATTAATACATCCACAGAGCAGAGTGTTTCTTAAGCATGTCTGTGACATGGGCTGCCACTGATGCCTCCTGCGTTGCCTCAGAGAATTTCCCCTCTCATCTGTTGCTGTCTTGCAACATTGCATAGCTCCTGATGACGCAGGAGAGTGAGAAAGATCTTGAACTAAAGATTTTCATCCTTATATAGCTTGTTTTGCATTGTTGAGATGGCCTGTTTGTGACTGTATTGCATATATATATATATATATATATATATATATATATATATATATATATATATATATATATATATATATATATATATATATATGTTATTACTGTTCTTACTGCTGAACAGCGGTTTAGTGCCGATGAGGGTAGCGTAGGTAGCAATGATACGGCCGTGGACTAGTTTGGCTTTAATTGGGTAGGAGTGAGTACACAACTGGCAGTGTGAGGGAGTGACCGCGAGCCAGTCCGTGGAGGGGGAGCACTTGTGTCTATCAAGTCGGTCGGCCTAGGAGTGAGGGAGAGGCATGGGCCGGCAGGGTGGCGTGCCTACCTAGAGGCCTGGCTACAGAGGGCGGCACCTGAGTGGCGCGAAATATGAACTAAGCTGGCAGACAGCATGGGCTGTCTGTGCAGACAGTACAGGCTGTCTACATATATATAATATATTATATATATATATATATATATATATATATAATATATATATATATATATATATATATATATATTATTATCACACTGGCCGATTCCCATCAAGGCAGGGTGGCCCGAAAAAGAAAAACTTTCACCATCATTCACTCCATCACTGTCTTGCCAGAAGGGTGCTTTACACTACAGTTTTTAAACTGCAACATTAACACCCCTATATATATATATATATATATATATATATATATATATATATATATATATATATATATATATATATATATATAATATATATATATATATATATATAAGGGCTTCAAGATAGAATATTTAGATTTCTTCCTGAAGCCATTTGAATATTCAACATATTCAGTGCATCACTCCTCAGTGATTTTGGTCGCGTGCTAAATCACGTTACGATATGAGGGTAGCAAAAAGAGGGTAGGCGGGATAGTGGGCGGGAGCACCACGTGCAGGACGTGCGGGCGGGCGGGCGGACGGACGGACGGGTGTGCGGGAGGGAGGGCGGAGATACACAGGTGGTGGGTGTGTAGTGCTCCTACAGGCCAGTACCACGCTATGACTCAGTGAGTGAGGTACAGCGTTACCATCTCCCTCACTTCTCCCTCACTCACTCACATCCCTTTAGTTACTAGCACTGAGGACATTAACCTTAGTAAATAGGCGAATTTATTTTAGGAAATCAAACGTTGGACTTGTGAGTGAAACGTTTCACTAGGAGGGCAAGTTACAAGTGTTTCAGGCGACAAGAAGAGTCCTCCTCCAAGTAAGAATGAAAGGTGTAGTGGAGTGAGGACTGTGTTGTAGTGGAGGAAGAGTGGTGGGCGGTGTTGTGAGAGTGGAGGGGCGTGTTCTCTCAAGCAGGCAACACACCCTAGGTGAACACCACCCATGTGTTGCAGTGTAATGCTCTGTGCTGTGACTAGTACGAGGCAGCGACGCCCTCGTGACCATGCATGTTCATGCAGTGCTCTTCAAATGTGGTAACCCCTTCTGTACCCCTGCTGTATCCCTACTCTACCACTGCTGTATCCCTACTGTCACTCACTTCATGCTTCCATATCTGTAAAAAATATTATTTATTATTATTATTATTATTATTATTATTATTATTATTATTATTATTATTATGTGAGCAAATCACCTTCAGGAGGTTTACAGGGCATCACCTGAATTATTACCTGCAAGTAATTCGGGTTAGGTAAGTGAGACTTAGTCACAGTAGGTCACTGAACTGCAACTCCTTCGAATGCCCAATTCCTTACTACTTTCACAGAAAGCTTGATCTGAAATTAAATTAATGGTTATAAAATTAAAGCCAGCTACTCTGGTACATTGAAGTTTAGTGGACTGTATGAGATTAGGCTTGCTGGATATGCAAAAATATAACTATTAGTATAAAGAATTTTGTATTACCACTTACCATTTAAATGCTGGAAGACACTTAATGCTGATGGAACATACCCTAACCTAACCCCTGGCAGTTAGAATTTACGATGGCCAATGCAAAAACTACTGTACATTATGGGTAATCGTCACTTAGCTAAGGTGTGTTGTTGGGAAGGATTTATTGATGTCCTCTATTTTTGTCCTCCACACGCAATTCTTGCGCCTCCGGAAATTTCCTGTCCCAATTCTCTCTCTCTCTCTCTCTCTCTCTCTCTCTCTCTCTCTCTCTCTCTCTCTCTCTCTCTCTCTCTCTCTCTCTCTCTCTCTCTCTCTCTCTCTCTCTCTCTCTCTCTCTCTCTCTCTCCACTTTAGAGAATGCATTACAAGTAGTTTCAGTCATTGCCAGCACTTCATATATTTTATTGATTCTGTGATGCAGTAAAAGACGTGTGTGTATATTAAAATTGTAATAACCCATCATCAACACCACAGCCTGGTTGATCAGGAAAAGTTACTAGAAGTACCTCAAGGTCTCTTTCAAAACTGCTGGGGATTTACTGATTGTATATATATGCAATAAGATCACAGTAAACAGGTGATATCAGAATATGAAAAAAAAAAACTGTGAAAGGATAGTGAAATAGAGTTTTGGGCATTTGTGGTCCAGAGTTCATAGACGAAGAAATATCCAAAATTTATGAAATAGCTTATGATCTGAAATACCCAAGAAACTTCATTGATAAATCTTTTAAAATTGCCAGAAATACTTTTTACAATCCAAAAAGAGACGACCAACCTTGTGATGAATGGTTTTGATAAACCGACAAGTTGAAGATTGAGACAGTTATACAACATATGGGAATTTTTATTTAGGAAACGTTTCGCCACACAGTGTCTTCATCAGTCCAATACAAAGCAGAAAGGTGTAAGGAGAGGAGGAGTTTGAGGTAATCAGTCCCTCAGCCTGGAGTCGATGTGTTCAGTCTTGCAGAATGTACCTGTTGATGATTGAACACATCGACTCCAGGCTAAGGGACTGATTAACTCAAACTCCTCCTCTCCTTACACCTTTCTGCTTTGTATTGGACTGATGAAGACACTGTGTGGCGAAACGTTTCTTAAATAAAGATTCCCATATGTTGCATAACTGTCTCAATCCACAACTAACCTTATTCAACTAAAAATATGTTGATTCTCCCTTACCATCAAAACTTGGTTGATATGCCTTCTCTTCTTAAGACTTTTAATATCAAAGTTGTATTTAAAAATCTTGATACAGTAAAAAAAACTTTTGATAAAGAATTCCCCCCAAAATGCTGATGGACGTGTCTATAAGATTCCTTGTAAAATTTGCGATAAAGTTTATTACGGTCAAACTGGTAAAAATCTCGAACTAAGATTAAAACAACATAAATATAGCATTAGAACTGGACAAGATTCCAATGCTCTATTTATTCATGTAAGAGATTTTAACCATCCAATTGATTTTCAAAAAGCTGAGAAAGTAGTATCAAGCAAGTCCATGGTCGACAGGAATATAATTGAATCTTGTTTCATAAAAAGCAGTTTTGACAATAATATGAATATTTCCTTTGGTTTATATAAATTCGATTCATTTATAATTAATAAAATTTGGGAAGAATTTAATAATACACTGGACTTGCGATCTTGGCTTAAATAGCAAGGCTCATCTTGCCATATAGGACAAGTGAAAATTTGTGTATGCAATAATTTCGCCAAAATCATTATGAACCTAACGAAAAAAATATATTTCACTGTGTTTGTTTAGTATTAAATTATTGTAAACAAATCTAAAATATATTTAGTTGGGTTAGGCAAAAATAAATTGTTCTTGTTATAATAAGGTTAGGTAAGTTTTCTAAGATTCTTTTGGTGCAAAATTAAAAAATTTTACATTAACATTAATGAAAAAAATATATCTTAAAACGTATAAGATAAAATTTCAGAAAAGACTTAATTTTAAATGAGTTCCTGCTAATTGACCAGTTTTACATATTCGGCACGACATATATATATATATATATATATATATATTATATATATATATATATATATATATATATATATATATATATATATATATATATATACATACATACATACATACATACATACATACATACATATACGTGTGTGTGTAGTGAAGGTGCTGAAAAGCCTTGGTCTTTTACACTTACTGAGCTATCTCTAAGTGTGTTGTTGCACTCTTGCTTTTCACCGGAGATGTGGTTTCCGTCTCCCGCTCTCGTAAGGACTAGCTTCAGTGTGCAGATTTGGAATCATGGCTTCCAAGAACTTTCAAGATGAAAATTATGGTACAGTATATATCCTAGCTTGATGACTGTGTCTTGAACCTCACTGTCAGTGGTGTTTAAGTGGGATGATGTCTGTGTCTACAACCTCACTGTCAGTGGTGTTTAAGTGGGATGATGTCTGTGTCTACAACCTCACTGTCAGTGGTGTTTAAGTGGATGATGTCTGTGTCTACAACCTCACTGTCAGTGGTGTTTAAGTGGGATGATGTCTGTGTCTACAACCTCACTGTCAGTGGTGTTTAAGTGGGATGATGTCTTGTGTCTACAACCTCACTGTCAGTGGTGTTTAAGTGGGATGATGTCTGTGTCTACAACCTCACTGTCAGTGGTGTTTAAGTGGGATGATGTCTGTGTCTACAACTTCACTGTCAGTGGTGTTTAAGTGGGATGATGTCTGTGTCTACAACTTCACTGTCAGTGGTATTTAAGTGGGATGATGTCTGTGTCTACAACCTCACTGTCAGTGGTGTTTAAGTGGGATGATGTCTGTGTCTACAAACCTCACTGTCATGGTGTTTAAGTGGGATGATGTCTGTGTCTACAACTTCACTGTCAGTGGTGTTTAAGTGGGATGATGTCTGTGTCTACAACTTCACTGTCAGTGGTGTTTAAGTGGGATGATGACTGTGTCTACAACCTCACTGTCAGTGGTGTTTAAGTGGGATGATGTCTGTGTCTACAACTTCACTGTCAGTGGTGTTTAAGTGGGATGATGTCTGTGTCTACAACTTCACTGTCAGTGGTGTTTAAGTGGGATGATGTCTGTGTCTACAACTTCACTGTCAGTGGTGTTTAAGTGGGATGATGTCTGTGTCTACAACTTCACTGTCAGTGGTGTTTAAGTGGGATGATGACTGTGTCTACACCCTCACTGTCAGTGGTGTTTAAGTGGGATGATGTCTGTGTCTACAACCTCACTGTCAGTGGTGTTTAAGTGGGATGATGTCTGTGTCTACAACCTCACTGTCAGTGGTGTTTAAGTGGGATGATGTCTGTGTCTACAACTTCACTGTCAGTGGTGTTTAAGTGGGATGATGACTGTGTCTACAACCTCACTGTCAGTGGTGTTTTAAGTGGGATGATGTCTGTGTCTACAACTTCACTGTCAGTGGTGTTTAAGTGGGATGATGTCTGTGTCTACAACCTCACTGTCAGTGGTGTTTGAGTGGGATGATGTCTGTGTCTACAACTTCACTGTCAGTGGTGTTTAAGTGGGATGATGTCTGTGTCTACAACTTCACTGTCAGTGGTGTTAAGTGGGATGATGTCTGTGTCTACAACTTCACTGTCAGTGGTGTTTTAAGTGGGATGATGACTGTGTCTACAACCTCACTGTCAGTGGTGTTTAAGTGGGATGATGTCTGTGTCTACAACCTCACTGTCAGTGGTGTTTAAGTGGGATGATGTCTGTGTCTACACCTTCACTGTCAGTGGTGTTTAAGTGGGATGATGTCTGTGTCTACAACTTCACTGTCAGTGGTGTTTAAGTGGGATGATGTCTGTGTGTACAAACTTCACTGTCAGTGGTGTTTAAGTGGGATGATGTCTGTGTCTACAACTTCACTGTCAGTGGTGTTTAAGTGGGATAAAGTCTGTCTACTACCTCACTGACAGTGGTGTTTAAGTGGGATAAAGTCTGTGTCTACTACCTCACTGTCAGTGGTGTTTAAGTGGGATGATGTCTGTGTCTACAACTTCACTGTCAGTGGTGTTTAAGTGGGATGATGTCTGTGTCTACAACTTCACTGTCAGTGGTGTTTAAGTGGGATGATGTCTGTGTCTACAACTTCACTGTCAGTGGTGTTTAAGTGGGATGATGTCTGTGTCTACAACTTCACTGTCAGTGGTGTTTAAGTGTGATGATGTCTGTGTCTACAACCTCACTGTCAGTGGTGTTTAAGTGGGATGATGTCTGTGTCTACAACCTCACTGTCAGTGGTGTTTAAGTGGGATGATGTCTGTGTCTACAACTTCACTGTCAGTGGTGTTTAAGTGGGATGATGTCTGTGTCTACAACTTCACTGTCAGTGGTGTTTAAGTGGGATGATGTCTGTGTCTACAACTTCACTGTCAGTGGTGTTTAAGTGGGATAAAGTCTGTCTACTACCTCACTGACAGTGGTGTTTAAGTGGGATAAAGTCTGTGTCTACTACCTCACTGTCAGTGGTATTTAAGTGGGATGATGTCTGTGTCTACAACCTCACTGTCAGTGGTGTTTAAGTGGGATGATGTCTGTGTCTACAACTTCACTGTCAGTGGTGTTTAAGTGGGATAAAGTCTGTCTACTACCTCACTGACAGTGGTGTTTAAGTGGGATAAAGTCTGTGTCTACTACCTCACTGACAGTGGTGTTTAAGTGGGATAAAGTCTGTGTCTACTACCTCACTGTCAGTGGTGTTTAAGTGGGATGATGCATGTGTTTAAAACCTCTAGACAGTCTCCTTAAAATATTTAAAACCTAGGATTGTTTTTTGTCGTCATTTTTATGTAGTTGTACGTCTGGAACCGAGGTAGAGTGCGCGGGTTATATTACAAAATTAGCCTACAGTATCGATAAAATTAGACAAATATGCAATACCTGTCATCGTGTGCCACCTCTGTTTTGAACTAATAAACCCATTGGCTGTGGCGAAACGTCTTCAAATGAAGATACCCAGGTGTTAAAGGTGCGTGTAATTCCTCACACTGTCAGTGTTTTTTCCAAGTCAGATGGGAAGTCTTGAGTTATGTCAGAACTGTTGACCGAGTTTTATGTCGGTGTTTAGTGTGTTTACAGACTTATTGAAGACGACGTCATCTAGTGACTTCAGTGCTTTTCCTCGTTTCTAGTTGTTATCAGTGAAAGTTCAAGTTCAACTGAACAAGGGCAAAACAATCTCTCTCTCTCTCTCTCTCTCTCTCTCTCTCTCTCTCTCTCTCTCTTTCTTCTCTCTCTCTCTCTCTCTTCTCTCTCTCTCTCTCTCTCTCTCTCTCTCTCTCTCTCTCTCTCTCTCTCTCTCTCTCTCTCTCTCTCTCTATTTTTTTACACAGAATTCAGTTGCATCTCAGTATTTCATAATTTTATAATCATTTTTTTTAAAAGTCTGGAACTTTAAAAAGTTTCTGGACTCTGTCTTCACCTACAGAGGAAGCATCATTCCATTTGTAACACGTGTATGCAACCGCATTAATAAAAGTCTGAAGCATGTTTCAGTTGGTCCTGCACTCACCGCTTCCAAGTACCGAATTCTTTTTTTAAATGTTTGTCACACTCATAAAGCCTCCGAGGCAAATATCAGCGACATCATTGTTGAGGTTTGTGCCGGTCAGCTGAGGTTTGTTGCCTATGCAGGTCTTAACCTCAGTTAGGTTGTTGTCCGAGTTTCGTCTGTTCGGGTCATGTGGTTATTTGCGAACATGAAATATTCAATATTTTCGTCCAGTCCAGTGGGTTCTATTTCTAGTTTGTTTGAGGCAAATCTATAATGACTGGAAGATAATTTGTTTGTGTGTAAGTGTTTGTCAGAGGTGTCTGTTGGGGCCTTCTCTGCTAGTACGGTGTTACTTGCTGTCTGTCATGTTTGGTTCCCTAAACTCAAGTCACTTGTTGGGTTCCTTAAGCTGAATCTCTCAGCAGGGAGATATGTGTGTGGCTGAGTTTATAACATTTTTCAGATGACAGTCGATTTTTTTTGTTGACTCGTCTTTAAACTGCTTCTGGAGGTTTATTTTCAAGAATATAAGCTAAGCAATGAGAATGAAAACTGTCATTGCTTAGACTTCGTTGTTTGTGGTGTCAAGCTTCTTAGTGCAAAGGAAAATGTTTAACATGCCAGTAACAAGTTATCATTTGACAAAAACCCGCGTCTGGAGACAGTCTTATTTCCTGACGAACAAACCACCACTTTCAGCACTCAGATTGAACTCCACCCTGTGGTCTGTTCATTTGATCAATCCAGACAAGGTTGTACCGAGTGGTATTAATTAATACGTTGTCTTACTGTACATGTAATGTAGGTTCCTGTGAAGCCTCCAGTCAGAGCATTTGATTCTTGAGGGTTGTCAGAACACTTTCACGTGAGAACACTTTCACTTTATTTAAAAATTCTCAGTGTTGACGGCCCCGTTCAGGGCAGGAGAAATATCAGAGCTGCAACAAATACAGAGATCGTTTACGGCTCACATTGAGCCTGTAAAGCACCTAAACTACTGGGAACGCCTGCAAGTCTTGAACATGTACTCACTGGAGCGGAGGAGAGAGTGATACATGATAATATATACCTGGAAGGTACTCGAGGGCCTGGTCCCAAATCTGCACACTGCCAAAACAACATACTGGAGTGAGAGATATGGAAGGAAGTGTAAAATAATCCCAGTGAGGAGCAGGGGTGCGGTGGGGACAATAAGGGAACACTGTATCAACATCCGGGGTCCCAGACTATTCAACATCTTACCAGAAGATATCAGAAACACTGCTGGAACAAGTGTAGAAGCCTTCAAGAGGAAACTGGACAAGTATCTTCACCAGGTGCCAGATCAACCAGGCTGTGATGAACATGTGGGGTAGCGGGCTTCCAGCAGCAACAGCCTGGTTGACCAGGCAAGCATTACACGAGCCTGGCCCATGGCCGGGCTCAGAGTAGAGAAACTCTCGAAACTCTCGAAACTCTTCAAAGGTATATCAAAGGTATTTATTTTACAAGAAGGCCTTCAAGTTTGCGAGTTACCGGAAGGCTTTCAGGCTGCTTTGGAAAAAAAGGCTTTAAGGTTTTTGAGTTATGAGAAAGATTTAATGTTTTTAATAATTGCGACGGAGCTTTCAAGTTTGTGAGGTTGTGAGACGCCGTGTGTTGCTCACCAGGGTCTTCAGTGGTGTTTGTTTATAGAGAAACAGAATCATTATGTGAGCTGTGTGTGAGGGGTGAGAGGATGTAGTGTCAGCTGGTCAGTGTGTGTGTACTCACCTATTTGTGGTTGCAGGAGTCGATACATAGCTCCTGGCCCCGCCTCTTCGCTGATCGCTACTAGGTCCTCTCTCGCCCTGCTCCATGATATTTATCATACCTCGTCTTAAAACTATATATTGTCTCCCGCCTCCACTACATCGCTTGCCAGACTATTCAACTTCCTGACAACTCCATGACTAAAGAAATACTTCCTAACATGTCTTTGACTCATCTGAGTCTTCAACTTCCAACTGTGACCCCTTATTTCTGTATCCCACCTCTGGAACATCCTGTCTCTGTCCACCTTGTCAATTCCTCTCAATATTTTGTATGTCGTTATCATGTCGCCCCTATCTCTCCTGTCCTCCAGTGTCGTCAGGTTGATTTCCCTTAACCTCTCCTCGTAGGACATACCCCGTAGCTCTGGGACTAGTCTTGTTGCAAACCTTTGCACTTTCTCTAGTTTCTTCACGTGCTTGGCTAGGTGTGGGTTCCAAACTGGTACCGCATACTCCAATATGGGCCTAACGTACACGGTGTACAGGGTCCTGAACGATTCCTTATTAAGATGTCGGAATGCTGTTCTGAGGTTTGCTAGGCGCCCATATGCTGCAGCAGTTATTTGGTTGATGTGTGCCTCAGGAGATGTGCCTGGTGTGTGTGTGTGCCTGGTGTGTGTGTGTGTGTGTGTGTGTGTGGTGTGTGTGTGTGTGTGTGTGTGTGTGTGTGTGTGTGTGTGTGTGTTGCAGGTGGTGTGAGTGAGGTGAACCACACACGAGAGATCATCGCCACAAACTATCACTAATCTGGACGTGACTTTGCAAAATTAACTTTCGACTTGGTGAAACTGTCTGTTTATAATTACCTTTTTGTCTATTTGAGTTTTATGAGGCTGAGTTCTAGTTCTTGGTCCCTCCTCTTACTTTTTTTTCATTAAGCTATCATTACGTGTGTAACAGGAGAGGCTGAGATACAACAGATGAGAAATCCGATGGTACTCATGAGACACAAGACGCTAATTAATAATGACCATCTTCTCAGAATTAAAAAGATACGATTCTGAAACGGGATTATTATTTTTTTTTTTTTTTGAAGAGAGCAAAAAAAATCAATTAAGTGTTCTTCGATCGAGACAGAACAGAAAAGGAGAGGGAACCGCAGAGGGAGCAATTAAAACATAGACAAACACAGGAAATAGAACTAGGGGAGACAACAAGAAATTCCATCCTTCAGAAATCCCAACTCGACTCGAGGGTCACACCTTGGCCAGCCTCTAGCAAGCCTACCTCAAGTTCCACTTCACCTTCCCACACAAATATCGCAACTGAGTAGTAAATATACCTTACCTCCTGACCCTACACTCAAACACAGGTGAGCATACCTTCATTTAATAAGAGATAATCTTAAGTATACAAAGTTGTGAAGGAAATATCTCTAGTCATGTGAAAAAAAATCTAAACAGCCCTGGGGACTACAGTCAGTGATTGAAATTAAAGATCACTTAAGTACACAATTTCATATCAACGATTGCAGTTATAACTGAAGGCTCCCCACACTCTCCTACACCTGGTCATGGACCGGGCCGTGGGGACGTTGACCCCCAGAACACCCTCCAGGTATACTCCTCCAGGCATACTCACCATATTTCCCATAATCTCCCAAAATCCACCTCTTTTCCCCTCCCTCCGTGACACATGGGCAAGGAACAGGAAAGAGAGCAAACCAGAACACAATATAAGAAACATAACACATAGTATGGTGCTCAAATGCAGTTGGAGTGACGAGTAAGAGTGACGAATAAAATAAACAAATAACAGAGTTAACCCGGACATCATAGCTTTAACTGAAGCAAAATTTATAGAGAAGTCGACAGATGCAATATTCCCAGTAGGATATCAGGTAACAGAAAAACAAGATGTTTTTTCCGAAGGGAAAAAGCGACACTGCTAATTAGAAATCAATTGAGTTTTGAGGAGATGAGAAGTTCTGACGTTGACTGACATAAGTTGGGATCCCAAGGTAGTAAATAGTAAGGTATTAGTGTGACACAACTTAAAACATATTTTTTTTATGTTTGAGTTATAAGGATGTGTTCAGGGGAGCAGGATGGTCCTCCACCAGGAGTTTACCTGACCAGGATTTCAGGAGTCGCGACACTAATGATGCTAACACTGCTGCCTTCATCTGATTTGATAGTGGTAGTGTGGTGATGGTGGTGGTGGTGGTGGTGATGATGATGGTGGTGATGGTGGTGGTGATGATGATGGTGGTGATGGTGGTGCTGATGATGATGGTGGTGGTGGTGATGACGATGGTGATGATGGTGGTGATGATGTTGGTGATGGTGGTTGTGGTGGTGATGATGAGGGTGGTGATGGTGGTGGTGGTGGTGATGATGAGGGTGGTGATGATGGTGGTGATGGTGGTGGTGGTGATGATGGTGGTGGTGACGACGATGGTGATGATGGTGGTGATGATTTTGGTGATGACGATGGTGATGATGGTGGTGATGATGGTGGTGATGATGGTGGTGATGATGTTGGTGATGACGATGGTGATGGTGGTGATGATGGTGGTGGTGGATGATGAGGGTGGTGATGATGTTGGTGATGGTGGTGTGGTGTGATGATGATGACGATGGTGATGATGGTGGTGATGATGGTGGTGGTGATGATGATGGTGGTGATGATGGTGGTTGGTGGTGATGTGGTGGTGGTGATGATGGTGGTGGTGGTGATGATGGTGGTGATGACGATGGTGATGATGTGGTGATGATGGTGGTGGTGGATGATGGTGATGAGACGATAGTGATGATGGTGGTGTATGATGATGTGGAGTGGTGGTGATGATGGTGGATGATGGACGATGGTGTGATGGTGGTGAGATGGTGGTGGTGATGATGGTGATGATGAGTGGGTGATGATGGTGGTGGTGATGATGGTGATGTGGTGGTGATGATGTGTGATGATGACGATGGTGATGATGGTGGTGATGATGGTGGTGGTGTGATGATGTGGTGGTGAGATGGTGGATGGTGGTGATGATGGTGGTGGTGATGATGAGGGTGGTGATGATGTTGGTGATGGTGGTGGTGGTGATGATGGTGGTGATGATGTGGTGATGATGGTGGTGTGATGTGGGTGGTGGTGATGAGAGGGTGTGATGATGTTGGTGGTGTGTGGTGGTGGTGGTGATGATGGTGGTGGTGACGATGGTGATGATGGTGGTGATGTGGTGGTGGTGATATGGTTGGTGGTGGTGTGGTGGTGATGATGATGGTGGTGGTGATGATGGTGATAGTGGTGATGATGGATGGTGTGATGGTGGTGTGATGATGATGGTGGTGATGATGATGGTGGGTATGATGGTGGTGGTGGTGATGATGGGTGGTGATGATAATGATGGTGGTGGTGGTCGGTGATTGAGGGTGGTGATGTGATGATGGTGGTGAGTGGTGGTGGTGGTGATGATGGGTGGTGATGATGGTGGTGTGATGTTGTGATGGTGGTGGTGATGATGGTGGTGGATGGTGGTGATGATGGTGGTGTATGGTGGTGGTGATGATAGTGAGTGATGTGTGGTGGTGATGATGTGGTGATGGTGGGGGTGGTGATGATAGTAGTGATGGTGGTGAGAGTGGTGATGATGTAGATAGTGATGGGTGGTGGTTGATGATGTAGTGATGTGGGGGTGTGTGATGATAGTAGTGATGGTGGTGGTGATGATAGTAGTGATGATGTGGTGATGATGTGTGATGGTGGGGGTGGTGATGATAGTATGTGGTGGGGGTGGTGATGATAGTGTGATGGTGGTGGTGATGATAGTAGTGATGGTGGTGGTGATGATGAGTGATGGTGGTGTGATGATAGTAGTGATGGTGGTGGTGGTGATGATAGTAGTGATGGTGGTGGTGATGATAGTAGTGATGGTGGTGGTGATGATAGTAGTGATGGTGGTGGTGGTGATGATAGTAGTGATGGTGGTGGTGGTAGATGATAGTGTGATAGTGTGTGGTGGTGATGATAGTAGTGATGGTGGTGGTGTGATGATAGTAGTGATGTGGTGTGTGATGATAGTAGTATGTGTTGATGTAGTAGTGATGTGAAGAGTGTGTGTATGATGATAGTAGTGATGGTGGTGGTGATGATAGTAGTGATGGTGGTGGTGAAGGCGGACATCACTCAATATCAGTACTTTTATCAACAATAGTAGCTGGGTTTTTCTGTTCTTTATCAGGTCCGTCAGATCTTTTGTTTATGTTGCTAGTAATTGTCTCCGGTGTCACTGTTGTGTCTTTGTTATGTATGTTTGTGTATAGCAACAAAGACAACTCCCGCACACAGGTAACTCACAGCTTCCTCCTCCCTCTCTCCTTGCCTATCTTTCTATCCCTCTCACTGCCTCTCTCCTTCCCCCCATCTCTTTCCCTGCATCTTTTTCGCTCTCTCTCACTATCTCTCCCTCAGTCCCTCACTCTCTCTCCTTCCCTCCATCACTGCCTCCCTCCCTCCCTCCCTCCCTCCATCCACTGCCTCCCTCCCTCCCTCCCTCCCACCCTCCTTCCCTCACTCCATCACACCTGCTGCCTGCCTGGGAACTTTGCTAGTATGTGTAGTGTGGAGGATGGTGACTCACATGTGTATATACCAGTACCATCTCTCTCTCTCTCTCTCTCTCTCTCTCTCTCTCTCTCTCTCTCTCTCTCTCTCTCTCCTCTCTCTCTCTCTCTCTCTCCCTCTCTCTCTCTCTCCTCTCTCCTCCTCTCTCTCTCTCCTCTCTCTCTTTCTCTAAACAAAGGTTCCTAGCACAGGTGTTATGCAACAAGTACACAAGGTGAGGCACTTGGGTACTGTAATGGCCAGAACGGTTCGGTAATGAAGATACCCAGGTATTTCATACCAGTCTTATTTTATAAACTAAGATACCCAGGTATTTCATACCAGTCTTATTTTATCAACTAAGATACCCAGGTATTTCATACCAGTCTTATTTTATCAACTAAGATACCCAGGTATTACACCACTCACATAGCAGGTACCGCCTGCCTGGGTATACTTACCACTCACATAGCAGGTACTGCCTGCCTGGGTACTTACCACTCACATAGCAGGTACTGCCTGCCTGGGTACTTACCACTCACATAGCAGGTACTGCCTGCCTGGGTATGCTTACCACTCACATAGCAGGTACTGCCTGCCTGGGTATGCTTACCACTCACATAGCAGGTACCGCCTGCCTGGGTATACTTACCACTCACATAGCAGGTACTGCCTGCCCTGGGTATATTTTACCATTTCACATAGCAGGTACTGCCTGCCTGGGTATGCTTACCACTCACATAGCAGGTACTGCCTGCCTGGGTACTTACCACTCACATAGCAAGTACTGCCTGCCTGGGTATACTTACCACTCACATAGCAGGTACCGCCTGCCTGGGTATGCTTACCACTCACATAGCAGGTACTGCCCTGCCTGGGTACTTACCACTCACATAGCAGGTACCGCCTGCCTGGGTATGCTTACCACTCACATAGCAGGTACGGGCCCTGCCTGGTACTTACCACTCACATAGCAGGAAACGCCTGCCTGGGTATGCTTACCACTCACATAGCAGGTACTGCCTGCCTGGGTATGCTTACCACTCACATAGCAGGTACTGCCTGCCTGGGTATGCTTACCACTCACATAGCAGGTACTGCCTGCCTGGGTATGCTTACCACTCACATAGCAGTACTGCCTGCCTGGTATGCTTACCATTTCACATAGCAGGTACGCCTGCCTGGGTATTTTACCACTCACATAGCAGGTACTGCCTGCCTGGGTAGCTTACCACTCACATAGCAGGTACTGCCTGCCTGGGTACTTACCACTCACATAGCAGGTACGCCTGCCTGGGAAATACTTACCACTCACATAGCAGGTATTTGCCTGCCTGGGTACTTACCACTCACATAGCAGGTACTGGCCTGCCTGGGTATGCTTACCACCCCACATAGCAGGTACTGCCTGCCTGGTATGCTACCACTCACATAGCGGGTACTGCCTGCCTGGTAAAACTTACCACTCAAAATAGCAGGTACTGCCTGCCTGGGTATACTTACCACTCACATAGCAGGTACTGCTGCCTGGGTATACTTACCACTCACATAGCAGGTACTGCCTGCCTGGGTTTTACTTACCACTCACATAGCAGGTACTGCCCTGCCTGGGTATACTTACCACTCACAAAAGCAGGTACTGCCTGCCTGGGTATGCTTACCACTCCCCATAGCAGGTACTGCCCTGCCTGGGTATACTTACCACTCACATAGCAGGTACTCCCTGCCTGGGTATACTACCACTCACATAGCAGGTTACTGCCTGCCGGGGTATGTTTTACCACTCACATAGCAGGTACTTTCCCTGCCTGGGTATACTTACCACTCACATAGCAGGTACTGCCTGCCTGGGTATGCTTACCACTCACATAGCAGGTACTGCCCTGCCTGGGTATACTTACCACTCACATAGCAGGTACTGCCTGCCTGGGTATACTTACCACTCACATAGCAGGTACTGCCTGCCTGGGTATACTTACCACTCACATAGCAGGTACTGCCTGCCTGGGTATACTTACCACTCACATAAGAGGTACTGCCTGCCTGGGTATACTTACCACTCACATAGCAGGTACTGCCTGCCTGGGTATACTTACCACTCACATAAGAGGTACTGCCTCCCCGGGGTATACTTACCACCACATAGCAGGTACTGCCCTGCCTGGGTATACTTACCACTCACATAGCAGGTACTGCCTGCCTGGGTATGCTTACCACTCACATAGCAGGTACTGCCTGCCTGGGTATGCTTACCACTCACATAGCAGGTACTGCCCTGCCTGGGTATACTTACCACTCACATAGCAGGTACTGCCTGCCTGGGTATACTTACCACTCACATAGCAAGTACTGCCTGCCTGGGTATACTTACCACTCACATAGCAGGTACTGCCTGCCTGGGTATGCTTACCACTCACATAGCAGGTACTGCCTGCCTGGGTATACTTACCACTCAAAATAAGCAGGTACTGCCTGCCGGGGTATACTTCCCACTCACATAGCAGGTACTGCCTCCTGGGTATACTTACTACTCACATAGCAGGTACTGCCTGCCTGGGTATAACTTACCACTCACATAGCGGGAAATGCCTGCCGGGGTATACTTACCACTCACAAGCAGGTACTGCCTGCCTGGGTATACTTACCACTCACATAGGGGGTACTGCCCTGCCTGGGTATAACTTACCACTCACATAGCAGGTACTGCCTGCCTGGGAAATACTTACCACTCACATAGCAGGTACTGCCTGCCTGGGTATACTTACCACTCACATAGCGGGTACTGCCCTGCCTGGGTATACTTACCACTCACATAGCAGGTACTGCCTGCCTGGGTATACTTACCACTCACATAGCGGGTACTGCCCTGCCTGGGTATACTTACCACTCACATAGCGGGTACTGCCCTGCCTGGGTATACTTACCACTCACATAGCAGGTACTGCCTGCCTGGGTTTTACTTACCACTCACTAGCAGGTACTGCCTGCCGGGGTATACTTACCACTCACATAGCGGGTACTCCCCTGCCTGGGTATACTTACCACTAACAATAGCAGGTACTGCCTGCCTGGGTATACTTACCACTCACATAGCAGGTACTGCCCTGCCTGGGTATACTTACCACTCACATAGCAGGTACTGCCTGCCTGGGTATACTTACCACTCACATAGCAGGTACTGCCTGCCTGGGTATACTTACCACTCACATAGCGGGTACTGCCCCTGCCGGGGTATACTTACCACTCACATAGCAGGTACTGCCTGCCTGGGTATACTTACCACTCACATAGCAGGTACTGCCTGCCTGGGTATACTTACCACTCACATAGCGGGTACTGCCCTGCCTGGGTATACTTACCACTCACATAGCGGGTACTGCCCTGCCGGGGTATACTTACCACTCCATAGCAGTACTGCCCTGCCTGGGTATACTTACCACTCACATAGCGGGTACTGCCCTCCCCTGGGTAAACTTCCCCACTCACATAGCAGGTACTGCCCTGCCTGGGTATACTTACCACTCACATAGCAAGTACTGCCTGCCTGGGTATACTTACCACTCACATAGCAAGTACTGTCTGCCTGGGTATACTTACCACTCACATAGCAAGTACTGTCTGCCTGGGTATACTTACCACTCACATAGCAGGTTCTGCCTGCCTGGGTATACTTACCACTCACATAGCAAGTACGGCCTGCCTGGGTATACTTACCACTCACAAAGAGGTACTCCCTGCCTGGTTATACTTACCACTCACATAAAGGTACTGCCCTGCCTGGGTATACTTACCACTCACATAAGGGGGTACTGCCCTGCCTGGGTATACTTACCACTCACATAAGAGGTACTGCCTTGCCTGGGTATACTTACCACTCACATAAGAGGTACTGCCTGCCTGGGTATACTTACCACTCACATAAGAGGTACTGCCTGCCTGGGTATACTTACCACTCACATAAGAGGTACTGCCTGCCTGGGTATACTTACCACTCACATAAGAGGTACTGCCTGCCTGGGTATACTTACCATTTCACATAAGAGGTACTGCCTCCCTGGGTATACTTACCACTCACATAAGAGGTACTGCCCTGCCTGGGTAACTTACCACTTCCACATAAGAGGTACTGCCCTGCCTGGGTATACTTACCACTCACATAAGGGGTTTACTGCCTGCCTGGGTATACTTACCACTCACATAAGAGGTACTGCCTGCCTGGGTATACTTACCACTCACATAAGAGGTACTGCCTGCCTGGGTATACTTACCACTCACATAAGAGGTACTGCCCTGCCTGGGTACTTCCCTCTCTGGTTCTTGATAAACTCATAATTCTGATCAATGGCTCAGTCCTCGGACTTGGGTTATGTGAAAAGGCACAGGCCTTGATGTGGACGACGTTTTGAGCTAAATGGAGCGAAACGTTGTCCTGGATCCTTGAAATAGAACCTTCTCGTGAGGAAAGTAAAACTAACCTTTGCAATGTTTCATTACGATGTTTCTAACGTTGATGATTGACGGTGACTTTCGAAATTCTTAAGTCTTAATTATATCTACGTTTCCGCTTAAACAGAAACCTTAATACGTTTCTGGAACATAACATCACAATATACAAACCATAACAAGTAAATGAAAAAAAATGTTTCCAAACATTAGGAAGACATGAGAGAATGTTCAACGTTAATGAATCAGACGATGACCGTCCAGAGAGACGCCACAACACTGATTATACAATCACCAGAAGATGGTTAAATTTTACTTAATTTGTACACAAATTAATCTGAAGAATCTTCATCATTTAATTCAGGTATATGTTGTTCTGTATGTGTGTTTTGTAAATGATAAAGAGGCACAATACTGTGACTGGAACAATACACAATCCGCACATAGAGAGGAGCTAACCACGAGGTTTCGGTCTGAGAGGAATCGACGAGGTGGATAGAGACAGGATGTTCCAGAGATTGGACACAATAACAAGGGGACACAGTTGGAAGTTGAAGATTCAGATGAATTACAGGGATGTTAGTAAATATTTCTTCAGTCACAGAGTTGTTAGGAAGTGGAATAGTCTGGGAAGTGATGTAGTGGAGGCAGGATCCATACATAGTTTTAAGAAAAGTTATGCTGAAGCTCATGGAGCAGGGAAAGCTACCTAGTAGCAACCAGTGAAAAGGTGGGGCCAGGAGCTGTGACCCGACCTCTGCAAGCACAACTAGGTGAGTACACACACACACACACACGTCACCATAAACGGTTGTCTATGAATGAACAGACAAATGGATGGGGACTTTATCCGTGGTGTTGGTAGAGAGCAAGTCCAGTGCTGTACACTGATCCAAGAAGGTTACAATAGGAAGATTTTAATGAGGTTACTCAAGCAGACCCTTGACTATCTCTCTCACTCTTTAATGTTTCATATTAATGTTCCGGAAAGACTTTACAAAACTAATTACTTATCAGTTACTTGACGATGGTTATGGTGATCATGGTCTCCGTGGCCCTGTCGCCAACCTGGCCTCTCTCTCTCTCTCTTGACAGCCTGATTAGTCAGACTGTTGCTGTACTCAGTTCTATTTGACTAAGGAACCACTGGTGTTGATCCTGTCATCTCCTCACTGCCAGGCTCCAGTGTTACCTGTCTTAAATACAAATTATTCTGAACCTAGGTCAAGCTGTAAGTTAAACTCTAAATTAAGACTCTAAGGCTTTAGTTTAATCTCAAACTCAAGCTTTTAACCCAAGCTCTAAGCTTAGTGTATAAGTGCATTAGTGTTGTTGTCAGCTTACTGCTCCTGCATACATTCAACATTTAGGAAATACTTGTCCATTTGACTTACCCACAATGCAAAAAAACGAGATATATTTTTCGTTTAAGTTAATTTCGCCATTGTGTGTGTGGTTGAAAGTGTGTGTAGAGGGCGTGACGGTCGCATTGTTGCCTCTCCAAGTTACGAAAACTTCGCTTTCCAGGAGGCACCTCTGATACGTGCAAAAACCCACGTTCTCTGTGAGTGAGGTGTATAGAAAATAAAAGGGTTCCTTTTGGGTTTGGGTTTGAGCGTGTCTGTGACCCGTTCGTAACCAGTTTCGAGGGTAGTCCTGTCTCGGTGTGAAGGTCACGCGTCCATGTTGATTGACTGTTCAAGCAGGCTGTTGCTCCCAGCCGGCCCCCACGAGGAAGAAGGCAGTGGAACCGCGCTGGTAATGAGATAATGACAAGACCGGTGATGAAACGTCGTTGCTGATACATGTTGCTTAGTGTCAGTGATATGGAAGACTCTTCAGTCACTCCTTAAATGACACTTGCGAGGTGTGTCATTTTCCTGGGTAATCATGCAAGCTTTCTACTCTCACGTCTAGATTGACTTAACCTTAATGAATACCCCTCTACACCCCTCCCCCCCCCTCGCTTCATGACACGTTCCCTCTCTGCCTGACTGAATTATACACCCCCTCCCCCTCTCCTCACACAAAATGATACATCTCTCTCTTTCTTCTCTCCATTAAATGCCACGATCTTTTGAGGAATACCTAGAAGGTCACCTCACACTTTGACCTCCGCTGGAGGGTCACTGAGAGTGTCACTGAAAGGGTCACTAAGAGGGTCACACTGTGAGAATAGACTTAAATCTAACCACCCTGGAGGAAAGAAGGACCAAGGGAGACATGATAACGACGTGGAAGATACCCAGATGTTTCGAAACATGAGGCAGGGAAAGAATCTTTGAAATGGGATAAGGAGACGTAGATAGAACCTAAAAATAAAAAAAAGCCAGATGAGGTACAGGGATAATGAGGAAATACTTCTTCATTCAGGTGGAATGAGACAGATGAGGAAGTAATGAAGTCAGAAAGTCTATTCGCAGCTTCACGAAGAGATACGACAGGAATCAGTAAATGCCAGCCATAATTTTATTAGATGGAGCCAGGAGGTAAGTTTCGACTCCCTCTGGTTCAGCTTCAAAAAATAAGGCCTGGGTAATTACGCAAAACTTTCTGGAAGTAACAGATCGCGCGATAAATCTCGGGTAGCGAGGTGCCGACCGGAAGTTGCTACCGGAAATCCACTTTACATGGTTCATATTGATGGATCAGACAATGTTGTGAACCACGGTTCATGTGAAGAAATTTCTTCAGTAAAGAGGCTATGTCTCAGCCCTCAGCTTACCCCCCGTCAGCCCTCTGAGGGAATTAGCCCTCCCGGAAGGAGCTAGTGGACTCTTCCTTCTTTGCAAAAAGCTTTATTAAAACCACATGTATGTACCATAGCATCATGAGGCACACTTTCCTCTCCTTGCTAGAGCTTTTGATCAACTGCACAATGAGGTTAAAACAGAGTAATTTCTCTTTCTCCATAGCAGAAAAGTTCAGGGAAAACCTGCGCCCCATTTTATCTACAAATTGCAACTATTAGGAATTCTAGTCTATAGCTAGATAACAAGAAACCTCCCCTCTTGTATTGCATACTGTTGCAATGTGTAGTAAGGAAGAGATATAAAGCTGAGTTGAGCATATTCTTTGTGCGGAGGATGAGCTGGAGGACGACGAGGGCAGCAAGCCTTAGATTGCGTCAAGGAATGGACAGGAGACTTGTGTGTCACGAGGGTATTACCTCCTTATCGTTAAAAGACAAAGGGACAGTAGTGACCAGTGGAATTTTGACTCTTCTTCATTCTGACAATCTTAGGAAACGAGGAAATTTAGACAAGTTTCCTTATACAAGTAAGGAAATTCGCGGTAGAGCTAATCACGTATCACGTAGTGTTTATTGAGTCTCCGTGTTCTTCCTGCTGTGGATAATACCACGAAACTATGAACAAATGATGTTACTGGATGATGAAGTGCAACCGGTATTGCGAGTCATTGCAGTGAACATTATTAGAGACACTTAAGCCTTCAGTCAAGTCACCAATATCGGCCTTAATGGCGCTGTCAACGCCATAAGCTCATGTTACACGAGCAAGGTAAGGCTTAATCTCACTTGTATCATCAAATACGAACCGCAGTCCTTAGGCAGACACAAGGTGATTAGGGCTGTTCTGTTCGAGGTCATAATTAGAGGGCTTTACACCTAAACCAAGTGAGTACGAATTTCAGATGAAAGTGAAATGCTGGATATACGATCCTTTGGGCCAAATTGTTTTCTAACAAAATTTTTAATCAACAGCCACTGTGGGATCTGGAACGGCACCCAGAAGGGACGTCCAGAGGGAGGCTGCTGGACATCGTGCTGTTAACAGAAAAGTACCGATTGCTTATGTTGTTTCATGCAGGAAAATGTACTTATTTAATCAGTTCTCCACAGTTCATGTTGATGGACCAGACTGTTATGAACCATGGTTCATACTAATGTTATTTTCAATTTGATTCTTAGTAATTACGGGTCCTTACATGGGTTGACCTCTCTCTCTCTCTCTCTCCGACTCACCACACACTAGTAGCGACAAGCAAAGAGGCGGGGCCAGGAGCTGCGAATCTACCCCTGCAACCACAATTAGATGAGTACAGCAAAGTGGCAGAGGCAAGATCTGTACGTAGTTTTAAGAATAGGTAAGAATAGGACTCCCGTACCCAGGAGTGAACTCAGTAGCGGCCAGTGAAGAGGCAGAGGCCAGGAGCTGAGTCTCGACCTCTTCATCCATGTTAATGTGGAGAGTAGCCATCGTGGCTGTTAAGAGTGATGGTAGTAATAGTAGAGGAAAGTGGCAACTAGAGTTCAATCCCACCCAAGAATGTTTTTTGAAAGAGAAACATCTTGATGCCACTAAATTGATGGTTTACAAAAACCAGATCACAGAATTCCTGGCTAAGGGTTTTCAAAAATATATTTCTGCAAGAGTCTACCTGGAGTCTACATGGAGGGCATTCCGGGGATCAACGCCCCCGCGGCCCGGTCCACGACCAGGCCTCCAGGTAGATCAGGGCCTGATCAACGAGGCTGTTACTGCTGGCCACACGTAGTCCAACGTACGAACCACAGCCCGGCTGATCCGGCACTGACTTTAGGTATCTGTCCAGCTCCTTCTTGAAGACAACCAGGCTTTGCCTTCAAGACTGTTCAACAGTCTCCCATCATCCTTATGGCTGAGGGGAGACTGTTGAACAGTCTGGGGCCCCGGACACTTATTGTGTTTTCTCTTAGTGTACCAGTGGCGCCCCTACTTTTCACTGGGGATATGTTGCATCGCCTGCCAAGTCTTTTGCTTTCGTAGGAAGTGATTGCTGTGTGCATATAGGGACCAGTCCCTCCAGAATCTTCCAGGTGTAGATTATGATATATCTCTCTCGTCTGCGCTCCAATGAGTACAAGTCAAGTGCTACCAGGCGTTCCCAGTAGTTAAGGTGTTTGATGGAACTTATACGTAGAGTAAAGGTTCTCTGTACGTTCTCTAGATCTGCAATTTCACCTGCCTTGAATTGGGATGTTAATGTACAGCAGTATTCCAGCCTAGAGAGAACAAGTGAATGACACTCTCATACAGATCCTAGTATAAACCATATCATCCTAGTATCGTCTGCAAAGGGTGATACAGTGCTATGGTTTACATCTCTATGTCTGATATGAGAATGAGGAACAGGATAGGGGCGAGTACTGTGCCTTGTGGAACAGAGCTCTTCACTATGGCAGCTTCCGATTTAACTCTGTTTACAAGTACTCTTTGTGTTCGATTGGTTAGAAAGTTGAAGATCCATCTGCCTAATTTGCTAGTTATCCTTTTAGCACGCATTTTGTGTGCTATTACACCATGATCGCACTTGTCGAAGGCTTCTGCAAAATCTGTGTATACTACATCTGCATTCTGTTTGCTTTCCAGTGCACCCAAGAGCATATCATAGTGGTCCAGTAATTGCGAGAGGCGGGAGCGACCTGCTGTGAAACCATGCTGCCCCGGGTTGTGCAATTCTTGGGAGTCCAAGTGGTTTGATATCCTGCTTCTTAGAACTCTTTCAAAGATTTTTATGATGTGGGACGTTAAAGATATTGGTCTATAGTTCTTATCTACTGCTTTGCTGCCACCTTTATGGAGTGGGACTATATCCGTTGTTTTTAGTGACTGTGGAATCTCACCTGTGTCTATGGTCCTTCCCCATAGCATACTTAGGGCCCGTGAGAGGGGTTTCTTGCAGTTCTTAATGAACACAGAGTTCCACGAGTCTGGGCCTGGGGCTGAGTGCATGGGCATGTCGTCGATGGCTTTCTCAAAGTCTAGTGGAGTTAGAGTTATGTCAGAAATTTGGCATACATTGGCAGGGTTTTGAGACTCAAGAAAATTGTTTGGATTGTCTATCTTTAGACTGATTAGTGGCTCGCTGAACACAGTCCTACTGAGATTTCAGTATCTCACTCATTTCTTTGTTGTCATCTGTGTAGGATCCATCTTGTCTGATCAGGGGTCCTATACTTGAAGTGGTTTTTTGCCTTGTTTTTGGCATATGAAAAGAAATATTTCGATTTTTTTTCAATTTCACTAATCACTTTTAGCTCCTCTTGTCTCTCCTGGATCCTGGATGAGTCCTTTAACTTTAGCTCAATATTTTCCACTTCCCTGTTTAGTGCTTCCTTGCGTCTTTCAGATTATCTGGCATTCTTGAGGAGCTCAGTGATTCTTCGCCTTCTCCTGTATAGGGAACGTCTCTTTCTCTCTCTCTCTCTCTCTCTCTCTCTCTCTCTCTCTCTCTCTCTCTCTCTCTCTCTCTCTCTCTCTCTCTCTCTCTCTCTCTCTCTTCTCCTCTCTCTCTCTCTCTCCTCTCTCTCTCTCCAGTTTACTTCTCTTCTGATCTGGTAAGGTGATCTACCAGGAGTATTTCTGTTTATTGTTTCTGATTTTCCTGATTACCAGTAATGACATTGAAGTTCAATACCTCCCTCTGTCTTTCTTCAATGTTATACAGTGGAGCTCTGGTTTTCGTACGGTCCGAATATTGTACAATTCGGAATTAGAACACTTTTTGGGCGAAAATATGGTCCAGATTTCATACCTCCATCCGGAAATCGTATATATCAGACACGTCCACCCTCCCGGGATGCTACCACTCATGTGTGTCTCAGTCTGGCTCTGTCACTGGTTGAGTAGCATTCATCCGAAACATTTCGCAATTTTTGTGCTTTTTTATTGATTGCGACTGCGAAAAAAACGCCATGGGCCCAAAGAAAGTTCCTAGGCCAGCCCTTCAGTAAAGAAGGTGAGAAACATGGTAGAAATTCAAGAAAGAGATTGTAGAAAAATACAAAAGTGGCGTATGTTTAGCCGAGCTTGCCAAGATGTATGGGAAGTGGAAATCAACAGTCAGTTCCATCCTGGCAAAGAAAATAGAAATTAAGGAAGCTAAAGTTGCAAAAGGAGTAAATATGCTAACGAAACAGAGATTACAAACAATCGAAGATGTGGAGAAGTTGTTGTTGGTGCGGATTAACGAAAAACAGTTAGTGGGAGATAGTGTTGTGGAGTCTATCATCTGCTAAAAGGCATAAACTCTCCTCTCTCTCCCCTCCTCCTCGCCTTTTTCCATATGCCAGTCTTCAATAAAGGTACGTAATAGTGATTTAAATGTTCATTTATTCATTTTATTAGTGCTTTATATTTATTTCTCTTTTTTTTCTGTATCTAAAAATATAGTTATTCTTTAAAAAAAATATTTTTTTGTTAATATTTTTGGGTGTCTGGAACGGATTAATTGTATTTACATTATTTCTTATGGAAAATATTACTTCGGTTGTCGTACGTTTCGGATTTAGACCGACCCTCTGGAACAGATTAAATACAAAATCCAGAGGTCCACTGTACTTATCTATGTAACCAGTGTTATTTTCTTCATTGTCAGCTCTGCTGCTGGTCTGGTCAACCAGGGTAAACACTAGTAAATTGGAGCGAGATCCGTGTCTACTGGACGTAGTGGGACATTACGACTACTCCTCACCTGCATATCTGAAGTGTGGTGCTACAACTAGGTGGTGACAGGATTTTCTAGAGCATTGGAAGCACACCACCACCCAGGATAACTTACACCATTTCTTCATAACATCAAAAGACCATCCTGGGTATTATAATACTCCTGCCATAATATCATACTGGAACCACAACGACCAATTTTTATTTTTTTTTTAATTTTAATTAAAAGCCTTAGAAAACTATCTTCATTATTAATCCTTGAGTCATTTATTTATTTATTTTTCCATTCTTTTTGTTCAGGCGGAAGGCATTCCCCTGACACAAGTACAGTGACTAACATGACTCAAGAAATCGTAATGACACGATTGCATTTGTGGTCACAGAGGTGCCTGTGCTAACTTTCCTATGGTGTAGAAATATACCTAGTTGGATGAATCTTATTGTGGCTAGCTGGTCTAGTGGCTAACGCGACGGGCTGGAGTTTTGAGACTCTATGACCGCGGGTTCAATCCCGGCCGGGGGTATGGTTTGACAGTGACTAAGTTCTGGTTCTCGATTTTTATTGTTAGAACTTCAACTACATTATTTGTGGTGCTCAGTATCTCTGTGCAAATGAGCGACTCTTTGACATACAGGTCAACCCCACCCCCCTTGTTGCCTATTCTTTCTGTCGCATCTGAAAAGGTATCCAGGTATCCATATTTCACTGTCAAAGTAATCTTCAGTGTGGGTCTCTGTGAAGGCTGCAAACACTGCATTTGACTCCCCTGGAAGTCCACTAATGAAAGGTATTTTGTTTGTGGATGGCTTAAGGTCTTGTATATTAGCAAATATAAATGAGGTTGTGTTGCGTGTTTGTTGGGGGGATTTTGTTGTTGGCATCAGTAGTTGTGAGTCTGGAGGCGCCACTGGCTGTCTCCAGTCCAACAAGGCTCCAAGGTGGTGGACTGTTTTGATTATCTCTTTCTATTTTCTTTCTTCGTTTACTGCCACTAAAAAATCACTTGGAGTGAAGTTGTCATTACTTCTATAACTACCATGATTTGTTATACGGGGTGTGTGCCTCCTGGTCCCTTTTAGGTGGTATGTGGAGCAGTTGGTATTTCAACACTGTTTTTCGAGGAATGAAGAATGACACATCTCAGGGTGGAAGAATTTGCAAGAAGTAGAACGACACACTCCTTTAGACAGGAGGTCGTGGCATTTTTTGGGATGCTCAGAGTTGCATGTCCCATTTGTTTTCCCTGATATCCCATGCTTACAGTAACTTACAGTAATTGAAAAAGATGCCAGTTTGGATATAATAATTCTGAGAACTGGAAATGTTAAGTTTGGTGTGTGTGTGTGTGTGTGTACTCACCTAATTGTACTCACCTAATTGTACTCACCTAATTGTGGTTACAGGGGTCGAGACTCAGCTCCTGGCCCCGCCTCTTCACTGATCGCTACTGGATCCTCTCTCTCTCTGCTTCCTGAGCTTTGTCATACCTCTTCTTAAAACTATGTATGGTTCCTGCCTCCACTACTTCACTTGCTAGGCTATTCCACTTGCTGACAACTCTATGACTGAAGAAATACTTCCTAACGTCCCTGTGACTCGTCTGAGTCTTCAGCTTCCAGTTGTGACCCCTTGTCCCTGTGTCCCCTCTCTGGAACATCCTATCTCTGTCCACCTTGTCTATTCCCCGCAGTATCTTGTATGTCGTTATCATGTCTCCCCTGACTCTTCTGTCCTCCAGTGTCGTCAGTCCGATTTCCCTTAACCTTTCCTCGTACGGCATTCCCTTGAGCTCTGGGACTAGCCTTGTTGCAAACCTTTGTACTTTCTCTAACTTCTTGACGTGCTTGACCAGGTGTGGGTTCCAGACTGGTGCTGCATACTCCAGTATGGGCCTAACATACACAGTGTACAGTGTCTTGAACGATTCCTTATTAAGGTATCGGAACGCTATTCTCAGGTTTGCTAGGCGCCCGTATGCTGCAGCGGTTTTTTGGTTGATGTGTGCCTCCGGTGATGTGCTCGGTGTTATGGTCACCCCAAGGTCTTTCTCCCTGAGTGAGGTCTGTAGTCTTTGTCCACCTAGCCTATACTCTGTCTGCGGTCTTCTTTGCCCCTCCCCAATCTTCATGACTTTGCATTTGGCTGGATTGAATTCGAGAAGCCAGTTACTGGACCACATGTCCAGCCTCTCCAGGTCTCTTTGCAGTCCTGCCTCATCCTCGTCCGATTTAATTCTTCTCATCAACTTCACGTCATCTGCGAACAGGGACACTTCAGAGTCTATTCCTTCCATCATGTCGTTCACATATATCAAAAATAGCACTGGTCCTAGAACTGACCCCTGTGGGCCCCCGCTCGTAACAGGCGCCCACTGTGATCCCTCTTCACGTCCCATGACTCGTTGCTGCCTCCCTGTCAGTTACTCCCTTATCCATTGCAGTGCCCTTCCTTTTACGTGTGCCTGATCCTCCAGCTTCTGCACTAATCTCTTGTGGGGAACTGTGTCAAAGGCCTTCCTGCAGTCTAGGAAACGCAATCTACCCACCCCTCTCTCTTGTGTCTTACTTCTGTTACCTTGTCATAAAACTCCAGGAGGTTTGTGATACAAGATTTCCCTTTCCCATGAACCCATGCTGGTTTTCATTTATAATCTTGTTCCTTTCCAGGTGTTCGACCACTCTCCTCCTGATAATCTTCTCCATGACTTTGCACACAATACATGTCAGAGACACAGGTCTGTAGTTTAGTGCCTCGTTTCTGTTTCCTTTCTTAAATATGGGGACTACATTAGCTGTCTTCCATTTCTCAGGTAGTTGCCCAGTTTCAAGGGATGTGTTGAAGATTGTGGTTAGAGGCACACACAGCATCTCTGCTGTGTGTGTGTGTGTGTGTGTGTGTGTGTGTGTGTGTGTGTGTAAGTGTGTGTGTGTGTGTGTGTGCACTCACCTAATTATACTCACCTGGTTGTGGTTGCAGGGGTCGAGTCACAGCTCCTGGCCCCGACTCTTCGCTGGCCGCTACTAGGTCATTCTTCCTACTCCATGAGCTATGTATGGATCCTGCCTCCACTACATCACTTCCCAGACTATTCCACTTCCCGACAACTCTGTGACTGAAGAAATGCTTCCTAACATCCCTGTGATTCATCTGAGTCTTCAACTTCCAACTGTGGCCCCTTGTTGCTGTGTCCCATCTCTGGAACATCCTGTCTCTGTCCACCTTGTCGATTCCTCTCAGTGTTTTGTATGTTCTTATTATATCCCTCCTATCTCTCCTGTCCTCCAGTGTCGTCAGGTCGATTTCCTTTAACCTCTCCTCATAGGACATACCAATGGCTCTATGATTTCTCTCCTTATTCTCCTGGGTCCTTTGCCTTCTATACTTCTTCCATTCTCCAGCACACTTGGTTTTGGCCTCTCTACACCTTTTACGAACCAAGGGCTCACTCTGGCCCTCTCGTTATTTCCATTACCCTTGGGTACAAACCTCTCCTCAGCTTCCTTGCATATTGTTGTCACACATTCCATCATCTCGTTTACTGACTTCCCTGCCAGTTCTCTGTCCCACTGAGCCCCGTGCAGGAAATTCTTCAGACCTGCGTAGCCCCCTCTCTTGTAGTTTGACTTCATTCGCCATGTGTACTCACCTAGTTGTACTCACCTAGTTGAGGTTGCGGGGGTCGAGTCCGAGCTCCTGGCCCCGCCTCTTCACTGATCGCTACTAGGTCACTCTCCCTGAGCCGTGAGCTTTATCATACCTCTGCTTAAAGCTATGTATGGATCCTGCCTCCACTACATCACTTCCCAAACTATTCCACTTACTGACTACTCTGTGGCTGAAGAAATACTTCCTAACATCCCTGTGATTCATCTGTGTCTTCAGCTTCCAACTGTGTCCCCTTGTTACTGTGTCCAATCTCTGGAACATCCTGTCTTTGTCCACCTTGTCAATTCCTCTCAGTATTTTGTATGTCGTTATCATGTCCCCCCTATTTTCTCCTGTCTCCAGTGTCGTCAGGTTGATTTTCCCCTTAACCTCTCCTCGTAGGACATACCTCTTAGCTCTGGGACTAGTCTTGTTGCAAACCTTTGCACTTTCTCTAGTTTCTTTACGTGCTTGGCTAGGTGTGGGTTCCAAACTGGTGCCGCATACTCCAATATGGGCCTAACGTATACGGTGTACAGGGTCCTGAACGATTCCTTATTAAGATGTCGGAATGCTTTTTTGAGGTTTGCTAGGCGCCCATATGCTGCAGCAGTTATTTGGTTGTTGTCCCGTTTCAGGGGGATGTGTTTGGTGTTTACTCCCCCCCAAAAGATTTTTTTTCCTTGAGTGAGGTTTGTATTTTGGCCCCCCTGATGTACTCCGTCTGCGGCCTTCTTTCCCCTTCCCCCTATTTTTCATGACTTTGCATTGGGGGATTAAAACCCCGGGGCCCAATTGTGGACCAGGTCGGCCCCTGCCCAGACCCCTTTGTATTTTCTGCCTGGTCTTAGATCGAGTGTATTTTCCAAAAACTTCACTTTCATTGCAAACGGGGAAAACCTCGGTCTTTTCCCCCCGTTTTGTCGTTCACAAATACCAAAAACAGCACTGGTCCAGGAGGGACCCCTGCGGGCCCCCGTGGTCCCCGGTCCCCCCTTTTTGGGCCCCTCCCCAGTCCTGACTGTGCGGGCTTCCTGACAAGAAATTCCCCTGATCCTTTTGTAGTTTTTTTCCCCCCTTTTTAATCCTGCTTGGGTCCCCCAAATTTTTTTGCCCCAAACCCCTTTGTGGGGAAAACCCTGTGTCAAACCCCTTTCCCTTGCAGCCCAAAAAAAAAACCCAACCCAACCCCCCCCTCTTCTTTGTCTTATGCCCCCCCAACCATGTATAAAAACTCCAGTGGGTTTTGTGACACGGGTTTTCCCCGTCCCTGAAACCATGCTGGTTTTGCTGTTGATGAGATCATTCCTTTCTAGGGGGTTCCCCCCATTCTTCCCCCTGATAACCCCTTCCCCGATTTTGCTTAAAATACAGGTCAGTGACATGGTCTGTTTTTTTAATGCTTCATTTTGTCCCCTTTTTTAAAGATTGGGTTACATTTGCTGTTTTTCCTCCCTCAGGAAAATCTCCTTTTTCGATAGATGTATTAAAATATTGTTTTTTGGGGTAACATGGCCTCTGTCCCTCTCTCAATACCCAGGGGGAGATGTTTTCGGGCCCCCATTCCCTTTTTGAGGTTTCTAGCTCATCAAAAAGCCTCTTCACTTCTTCCTGGTTGGTCCCACTGTGTCCGCACTTGGTGGTGGCCCCCCCTTTTCTCCGTTTTTTTGGGAGCCCCTTCTGTTCCTCTTTTGAAAAACTTTTTTGAATCTCTTGTTGGTTCTTCCTACTTCACGGTCTTTTCCCCTGTTGTTTTCCCCCTTTCCTTCCTTAGCCTGTTTCCCGGGTTTCCTTGGGGACTGTTGTTTTTCTGATTGGCTTTTCAACGTTTGGGGTCGTTTTTGGGTTTTCGCTGCTATGTCATTTTCATATTGTTTTTGGGGGCCCCCTCCCTTCTTTCTGTGCTTATTCGTTTCTGGCTCTACGACGGGTTTCCTTATTTCCGGGCCCCTTTCCCTTTTCTATATTTCTTCCTTTCCCCTTGCCCATTTGGGTTTTTTTTGCCCCCCTGCCCCTTTGGGAAAACCATGGGCTCTTTCGGGCTTTTTCATTATCCTGTTCCCCTTTGGGGTACAAACCTCTTCACCCTCCTTGCTTTTTTTTGTTGCTTCTTTCCATCTTTCTCATTAAGGCTTCCCTGCCAGTTTCGGGCCCCCACTGACCCCCCTTTTCCCCCAGGAATTTCCCTCATTCCTTTTGTATTCCCCTTTTTTGTATTTTGTTTTCATTCGCCCGGGCCCTTTCCCTGTTCTCCCCCCACTTGTAGTCTACTGGTTTTCAAAGTTTTTAAAACCACATGGTACGGGCCCCCGGGGGTCTTTCATATGTGATGCCCTCGATATCTGCACTACTGAAGGGGAATACTAAGTCCAGCCCTTTCTGGTTTAACCTTTTCCCCTCTTCTTGTAGTGTCCCCTTTCGTTTTTGGAAAATGAAGTTCTCCAGTACCACCCCATCATTTAAACCCTCCTGTAAACTTGGCCCCCCTGTGGGTCCCGTTCTCCCCAAACCATTTTTTGTGGGTTTAAAGTCACCCCCGAAACAGGGCTTTGCCCTGCTGCATGGGGCTCTTTGGGCCCCTCTTGCTAGTGTGTGTGTGTGTTGTGGTGTGTGTGGTGTTTTGTGTGTGTTGTAAATCACCAGTTGTGGTTGCAAGGGTCGAGTCACAGCCCCGGCTTCACCTCTTTACTGGCCTACCCCGGGGCACTCTTTCCCTTTTCCCTGAGCTTTATCATATCTTTTAAAGCTATGTATGGGTCCTGCTTTTTATACTTTGCTTCCGAGACTATTCCCCTTCCTGCAACTGTGTACTAAAGAAAAATTCCCAATACCCCTGATTTTATTGGTCTTCATTTCCCAAATGTGACCCCCTTTTTACGGTTTTCCCCCCTTTAGAACATTTTGTCTCTGCCGCCCTTTTCGATTCCCCTTAGTTTTTATGTGGTTTTCATATCCCCCTTTTCTTTCTTGTGTGGTGTGGGGTGTGTGTGTTTGTGTGTGTGGTGTGTGGTGTGTGTGTGTGGTGTGTGTGTGTATGTGTGTGTGTGGTTTGTGTGTGTGTATCACCATTTTTTACTCACCTAATTTTTGGGTTTCAGGGGTGAGGATAGTCCTGGCCCCCGCCTCTTCCCCGGTTTTTATAGGTCCTCTCTCCCTGTCCATGAGCTTTACATTTCCCGCCTTTTTAAAAATATGTATTTTTGGTTTTCCCGCCCCCAATACTTCACTTTTTTAGGCTTTCCACGGGGTTGACTACTCTATGACTGAAGAAATCTTCCTAACATCCCTTTGATTATTGGTCTTCAACTTCCCTTTTTGACCTCTTGTGGGCTTTTTGTCCCATCTCTGGGAACATCCCCTCTTTTTCCCCTTTGTCTATTCCGCGCAAATATTTTATTTTCGTTATCAAGGGCTTTCCCCGGCCCCTTGCCCAGTGTCGTCAGGCCGATTTCCCTCAACCTTTCTTCGTTTGGGGCAAACCCCCTAGCTCTGGGACTAGTCTTGTTGCAAACCTTTTTCACTTTCTCTAATTTCTGAGGTGGGTTGATGGGTGGGATTCCAAACTGGTGTGATACTCCCCGTATGGGGGGTGACGTAAAAGTTATACAGATCTTGAAAGAATCCTTTTCTGAAATTTTTCGGAACGCTATCCGTAGGTTTTTCCCGGCGCCCCTATGCTGCCCGAGGGTTTTCTGAAATTTATGTGCGCCTGGGAGATATGTCGGTGTTATACCACCCCCGATCTTTTTCCCTTTAGTGGGTTTGCAGGCTTTTGGCCCCTCTAAACTAAAATTTTGGGCTGGGGGGTCTTCTTTCCCTTCCCCCAAACTTCATGACTTTGCATTTTTTAGGGTTTAAAATCAAAGGGGCCCGTTGCTGGGACCCGGTTGTAGGGTGTCCCGGTTTTTGTAGTCCCGCCCGATCCCCTTTCCCATTTGATTCTTCTCATTAACTTTAAATCGTCCCCCAAAAAAAGGGGCACTTCTGAGTTTTCCCCTTCCCTTATGTCATTCACTTACCAAGAAAGGGACAAGGGCCCAGGGCTGACCCCCGTGGAACCCCGCTTGTCACAAGGGCCCCCCTTGACCCGGGACGTAATGGGTCGTTGTTTCCTTTCCCCGTCAGGGTTTTTTGATCCATTGCAGTGCCTTTCCCGTTATGTGTGCCTGATCCTCTAGCTTTTGAAGTAAACCCCTTGTGGGGGGAAATGTGTCGAAGGCCTTTTTGCGTTTCCGAAGAATTTCAGGGCGATCCCCCCCCTCTTCTTGTCTTACTTCTGTCCCTTGTCATTAAAAATCTAGTAGGTTTTTTGACACAGGATTTTTTCCCCCCTGAAACCCTTTCTGGGGTCATTTACACTTGTTTCCCTTTTCCGGTGCTCCCCCACTCCCTCCTGATATTTTTCTCCATGACCTTGGGATACTTTTCAGTTAGTTTTATAAGGTTTTGTAGTTTAGTGCCTCCTTTTTTTTCTCCTTTTTAAAATTTGGGACTACATTTTTCCATCTTCCATTACCCCAGGGGGTTGCCCCGTTTCAAATGATTTTGTTGAAGATCCCTTTGTTAACGGTTAAAACAATATCTCTTTTCCCCCTTTAAGGACCCCCGGAGAGATGTTGTTGGGGCCCACCCCCTTTGAGGGGGTCAAATTCGCCCTAGCAGCTTTTTTCACCCCTCCCTTTGGGTTTATGTACCCCCTCCCGACTTGTGGTGCACCCCCCGCCTTGATTTCCCGGGTTATGGTTTCCACTGTAAATACTTCTTTAAATTTTTGTTGAGTCCTGAAAACCTCCGGGCGTTTTTGTGAATTCCCCATCCCTTCCCCAGTTGATTACCTGGTCCCCTTTATGTTGTTTTCCCCTGTGTGGCTGTACAACGTTCGGTTCCCGTCTTGACTTTCGTTTCTAAAGTATTTTTTGTTTGCCCCTGGCCTCCCTTCTTATCTGTGCATATTCGTTTCTGACTCTTCGGCTAACCTCTTTTTTTTTCCTGAGTTCTCTGTCTTCTGTACATTTTCCATTCTCTAGTACACCTAGTTTTTGCCTCCCTACACCTTTGGGTGAACCAAGGACTCGTTCTGTTCTTCCCATTATTTCTGTTCCCTTAGGAACAAACCTCTCCTCTGCCTCCTTGCATTTTGTTGCCACATAGTCCATCATTTCTTGTACTGGTTTTCCTGTCAGTTCCTCTCCACTGAATGTCTTGAAAGAAGTTCCTCAAGCCTGAGTAGTTCCCCTTTTGTAGTTTGGTTTTCCCACCCTATTCCTGCTGCTCTCTCACTTGGAGCTCAACTATGTAGTCGAAGCACAGAACCACATGATCACTAGCTCCAGGGGCCTTTCATACATGATATCCTCGATGTCAGAACTACTCAAGGTGAATACAAGGTCCAGTCTTGCTGGTTCATCCTCTCCTCTCTCTCTGGTAGGTGTCTCCAACATGTTGATGCATGAGGTTTTCCAGTACCACATCCATCATCTTGGCTCTCCATGTTTCGGGACCCCCATGGGGCTCCAGGTTTTCCCAGTCAATCTCCTTGTGATTGAAATCACCCATAACTAGTAACTTTGCTCCCCCCATGTGTGCTTTCCTGGCCACCTCGGCTAGTGTGTCGATCATTGCTCTGTTGCTCTCATCGTATTCTCTCTTGGCTTCCTGCAGTTCTGTGGTGGGTTGTACATTACTGCAATTATCACCTTATGTCCTCAGACTGGATGTTCCTACTAAGTAGTCCCTTTCGCCCGTGCCATCCATTCCTTCCATTTTCTCAAACCCCACTGGTTTTAATGAGCAGTGCAACTCCTCCTCCCCTCTCACTCCTCTGTCTTTCCTGAGGATTTGATATCCGGATGGAAAGATTGAATCTGTTATTATTTGGTGAGTTTTGTTTCTGTGAGTGCTATTATGTCTGGGGATGTCTCCTTGATTCTTTCGTGCCACTCCTCATACTTACTTGTTATTCCATCTGCATTTGTATACCACACCTTCAACTTCTTTTCTAAGATTGTGGTCTGGGAGGTGTATTGGGGTTGGGGAAGTGGGAGACCTGATAAGGAACTATGGGTGGTTGCTGTGGGGGTGGAGTTTGTAATGCAGTGGGTGGGGGCATTGGATTGGCATGGGTTTTTGGTTTAGAGTGTTTGGTTGCACTGGGGTTGACCTGGTTGGGAGGCTTCTATAGGAAGTTGTGAGGGAGGCTGTATTTGATCTTCTGTGTCTGGGATCTCTGTCTGTCTTCTCCATCCCTCTCTTTCTCATTTCGCCTTTGTACCATCTCTCTCTGTTTCTGCCTTTCTGCTTGTGTTCTGTCGCTGTCGAGATACACCTTCCTGTATGCCGGCATGTCCCTTAATCGTGCTCTCTCCTGCAGGATCCTGTTCCGAGTCGATTCTGCCTTGAAGGTCACTTTCACTGGCCGGGTTCTTTTTTTTTACAAACCCCCTATTTTCCGAAAATTTTCCAGCTGGGTCATGTCGTCTTCTCCTATTGCTTTCATGATGCTTTCAACTGCTTTTTTTCCCCTTGTTTTCTTGCTTCATATGTTTCCCCTTCAACTTCCTGGAGCCCATACACAAAGACTGACCTCACCCTTTCATTCTCCCACTGCATATCCCTGTGTATCCCCTCATTCAATTTGATTTCCTCCATTGCAGCTTTCCTTTCTTCAGTTTCACTAGCTAATGTACTTGGGCTCAGTGGCCTGTCATTTTCCCTTCTCGGCTTTCCCTGGGCTCTGCTGTGGTCTGTTCATACCTCTTCTTAAAGCTATGTGTGGATCCTGCCTCCACTACTTCACTCTCCAGATCTCCAAATCTGTGACTGAAGAAATACTTCCTAACATCCCTGAGTCATCTGAGTCTTCAACTTCTAGTTGTAACCCCTTGTTGCTGTGTGTGGGGGGGATGGGGGGGGCGTGGTGTGGCTGGCTGCATGTGGTGAATCAGCAGGTGCAGACGGAGCTGAGGCAGCATCTGTGATAGCAGTAACCTGGTCACTGCACTCAAGGAGGGATACTTCATTAAGCTTCCTCACCGTGAAGTTTTCAGACGTGATGACAGCTTGAGCTCTCCATAACATGAACACCCAGTCCACTGAACGAGCTCTCAGGCGACAGGTACAGGACCACTGCCACTCCTGATATTAAGATACCAGCAACTTGACCAGAACTGAGGAATTCATCCATCAGAGCCAAGCCACTGACGACCTGCTTGATGATTACTGAGGAGTCAGTCTTCTAAGAGAGAGGACAAAGAAAAGACTGAAGAAGAAAGGTTATGTAAGATAACTCCATGGAACGAGTGGGAATAGTGTGTGGAGGAGGTTTTTAAGAGGAAGAAGCTTGAGCACTCAGCAGCTATGTGTGAGTGTTTTATATAGAATTTGATGATGTTGGAGTGCGAGCATGGTAATATCTATGAGGGGATTCAAGGGGAAAGTGGTTGTCGGAGATAGGAAGTATGGTGCCTGAACTTTGAAAGTTGAGGGAGGGGGAGGGGGAGGGGGAGGGGGAGGGGGAGGGGGAGGAGGAGGGAATTATTGTGGTTTGATGAATAAGACACATGTACCACACCTAGATATCTCTAGGTGTTGCACACATGGCTTATGCAACTTCTAAATATTATACAACTTTTGATCTAATTATATTGTTGTGTTTTGGTGAGTTATTATTGATGGTAATGTTTGTTGCGGCTTGTTGACTCAGAGGATAGTGATGGTGATTCTTTACTGACTCGCTTAGATGAAGCAACTAATAATACCATTATATAAGTCGTTCAATGATGGAGGTCGTTCCAGGATGGAGATTGTTCCATGACGGAGGTCGTTACATGATGGAGATTGTTCCATGACGGAGGTCGTTACATGATGGAGATTGTTCCATGACAAAGGTCGTTACATGATAGAGATTGTTCCATGACGGAGGTCGTTACATGATGGAGATTGTTCCATGACGGAGGTCGTTATATGATGGAGATTGTTCCATGATGGAGGTCGTTCCAGGATGGAGATTGTTCCATGACGGAGGTCGTTACACGATGGAGATTGTTCCATGACAGAGGTCGTTACATGATGGAGATTGTTCCATGACGGAGGTCGTTATATGATGGAGATTGTTCCATGACGGAGGTCGTTACATGATGGAGATTGTTCCATGACGGAGGTCGTTATATGATGGAGATTGTTCCATGACGGAGGTCGTTACATGATGGAGATTGTTCCATGCTGCATAAGTTTAAAATCTGTTTTATTGGCTTCTTGACTGATGAAGTAACTTGCCGGGTAGCGCAGAGGTAGGTGAGTTAGAGACATGCGGGCGTTGACTAGCTTCGACTTTATGGGAATAATGGGGTTGACAGCGGGCAGTGTGAGGTGTGCCAAAACCAGTCTTGGAGGGAAGCTTGTTGTCTGGAAGACCGCCGGTCTAGGAGTGAGATCGGGTACTGTGGTTTCGTGCTGACCTACGTAGGCTTATAGATGGCAGCACCAGCATGGCACGAAATATGAACCCAGCTTACTGTCTGCACAGATTGTTCCATAATAGAGATTGTTCCATGATGGAGATTGTTCCATGTTGCAGATCGTTCCATAATATTGTTCAGTGTTGCAGATTGTTCCATGTAAATGAATGGTTCTGAGAACCGACAAGTTGGTAATTTAGACACATGTGCAACACTTGGGTATCTTTAATAAGGAAACGTTTCGCCACACAGTGGCTTCATCAGTCCATAAAAAGGAGAATCGTGAAGAACAGGAGGAGTTTGAGGTAATCAGTCCCTCAGCCTTGAGTCAATGTGGTCAGTCCATCAACCTTGACAAGAATACACCATAAGTGCGAAGAAGTGGCTTATATACTGTAGGCAGGAGAGGTGCAGCAGTCGTAGGTAGTACCATATTTGACAAATGTGGAAGTAGGTCGTTCGTAAAGGTTAAGCAAGTGAAGAATTCTTGTCAAGATTGATGGACTGATTACATCGACTCAAGGCTGAGGGACTGATTACCTCAAACTCCTCCTGTTCTTCACGATTCTCCTTTGTATGGACTGATGAAGCCACTGTGTGGCGAAACGTTTCCTTATTAAAGATACCCAAGTGTTGCACATGTGTCTAATTTATCAGATTGTTCCATAATAGAGATTGTTCCATAATAGAGATTGTTCCATGATGGAGATTGTTCCATAATGGAGATTGTTCCATAATAGAGATTGTTCCATGATGGAGATTGTTCCATGGTGGAGATTGTTCCATAATGGAGATTGTTCCATGATGGAGATTGCTCCATGATGGAGATTGTTCCATGATAGAGATTGTTCCATGATGGAGATTGTTCCATGATAGAGATTGTTCCATGATGGAGATTGTTCCATGATGGAGATTGTTCCATGATGGAGATTGTTCCATGATGGAGATTGTTCCATAATGGAGATTGTTCCATAATAGAGATTGTTCCATGATGGAGATTGTTCCATGGTGGAGATTGTTCCATAATGGAGATTGTTCCATGATAGAGATTGTTCCATGATGGAGATTGTTCCATGATGGAGATTGTTCCATGGTGGAGATTGTTCCATAATGGAGATTGTTCCATGATGGAGATTGTTCCATGGTGGAGATTGTTCCATAATGGAGATTGTTCCATGATGGAGATTGTTCCATGATGGAGATTGTTCCATGATGGAGATTGTTCCATGGTGGAGATTGTTCCATAATGGAGATTGTTCCATGGTGGAGATTGTTCCATAATGGAGATTGTTCCATGATGGAGATTATTCCATGATGGAGATTGTTCCATGATGGAGATTGTTCCATGATGGAGATTGTTCCATAATGGAGATTGTTCCATAATAGAGATTGTTCCATGATGGAGATTGTTCCATGGTGGAGATTGTTCCATAATGGAGATTGTTCCATGATAGAGATTGTTCCATGATGGAGATTGTTCCATGATGGAGATTGTTCCATGATGGAGATTGTTCCATGATGGAGATTGTTCCATGGTGGAGATTGTTCCATAATGGAGATTGTTCCATGATGGAGATTGTTCCATGGTGGAGATTGTTCCATAATGGAGATTGTTCCATGATGGAGATTATTCCATGATGGAGATTGTTCCATGATGGAGATTGTTTCATGATGGAGATTGTTCCATAATGGAGATTGTTCCATAATAGAGATTGTTCCATGATGGAGATTGTTCCATGGTGGAGATTGTTCCATAATGGAGATTGTTCCATGATAGAGATTGTTCCATGATGGAGATTGTTCCATGATGGAGATTGTTCCATGATGGAGATTGTTCCATGATGGAGATTGTTCCATGATGGAGTTTATTCCATGGTAGAGATTGTTCCATGATTGAGATTATTCCATGATAGAGATTGTTCCATGATGTAGATTGTTCCATGATGTAGATCGTGGCGGGATTGTTTAAAATGCTTTTGTACACAAATATTTATCACTGACCAAGACGTCATTATCCACTTGAATATTTCCTCAGTTATTTTCCCGCTTCCTGAGATGCGACGTTCTGGAGGTGGATGATGAACGGGACTCTGGATGCTTCCCAGTGAACCATACCACACCTGGAGGGGGCGTTCCTGGGGGTTAACAACCCCCGGGGCCCGGTCCGTGACCAGGCCTCGTGGTGCATCAGGGTCTGATCAACCAGGATGTTACTCCTGGCCGCACGCACACCGACGTACGAACCACAGCCCGGCTGATCAGGTGCTGACTTCATTTTAATAAGGTGCTGCCGGCTCCATCCACCGTACCGGGAATATTTCTCATCAATATATTTGTTTAAAATATATGACAGCCTGATAGTGAATGTTGGATAATACAAAAAATGGTTGAGAAACTGGAGAAGAATGTTATAATAACAGCAGGTGGGTGTATATCTGAGGAAATTTCTGGGGGTACTGAGGGAATTTCTGGGGGTACTGAGGGAATTTCTGGGGTACTGAGGGAATTTCTGGGGGTACTGAGGGAATTTCTGGGGGTACTGAGGGAATTTCTGTGGGTACTGAGGAAATTTCTGGGGGTACTGAGAAAATTTCTGGGGGTACTGAGGAAATTTCTGGGGGTACTGAGGGAATTTCTGGGGGTACTGAGGGAATTTCTGGGGGTACTGAGGGAATTTCTGGGGGTACTGAGGGAATTTCTGGGGGTACTGAGGGAATTTCTGGGGGTACTGAGGGAATTTCTGGGGGTACTGTGGGAATTTCTGTGGGTACTGAGGAAATTTCTGGGGGTACTGAGAAAAATTTCTGGGGGTACTGAGGGAATTTCTGGGGGTACTGAGGGAATTTCTGGGGGTACTGAGGGAATTTCTGGGGGTACTGAGGGAATTTCTGGGGGTACTGAGGGAATTTCTGGGGGTACTGTGGGAATTTCTGTGGGTACTGAGGAAATTTCTGGGGGTACTGAGAAAATTTCTGGGGGTACTGAGGGAATTTCTGTGGGTACTGAGAAAATTTCTGGGGGTACTGAGGGAATTTCTGAGGGTACTGAGGAAATTTCTGGGGGCACTGAGGGAATTTCTGAGGGTACTGACGGAATTTCTGGGATTACTGAGGGAATTTCTGGGGGTACTGAGGATCTGGGAGTACTGAGGGAATTTCTGGGGGTACTGAGGGAGTTTCTGGGGGGTTGAACCCCACGCCCCCCTCCACCTTGGAACCGGGACTGGATTCCCTGCAGCACATTAGGACGCAGGTACCAGCAAGCGCAGGAAGACGGCAGCCAGACAGATGCTGCAGGTACCAGCAAGCACAGGAAGACGGCAGCCAGACAGGTGCTGCAGGTACCAGCAAGCGCAGGAAGACGGCAGCCAGACAGATGCTGCAGGTACCAGCAAGCACAGGAAGACGGCAGCCAGACAGGTGCTGCAGGTACCAGCAAGCGCAGGAAGACGGCAGCCAGACAGGTGCTGCAGGTACCAGCAAGCGCAGGAAGGACGCCAGCCAGACAGGTGCTGCAGGTACCAGCAAGCGCAGGAAGACGGCAGCCAGACAGGTGCTGCAGGTACCAGCAAGCGCAGGAAGACGGCAGCCAGACAGGTGCTGCAGGTACCAGCAAGCGCAGGAAGACGGCAGCCAGACAGGTGCTGCAGGTACCAGCAAGCGCAGGAAGACGGCAGCCAGACAGGTGCTGCAGGTACCAGCAAGCGCAGGAAGGCGGCAGCCAGACAGGTGCTGCGCAGGTACCAGCAAGCGCAGGAAGACGGCAGCCAGACAGGTGCTGCAGGTACCAGCAAGCGCAGGAAGACGGCAGCCAGACAGGTGCTGCAGGTACCACCAAGCGCAGGAAGACGGCAGCCAGACAGGTGCTGCAGGTACCATCAAGCGCAGGAAGACGGCAGCCAGACAGGTGCTGCAGGTACCAGCAAGCGCAGGAAGACGGCAGCCAGACAGGTGCTGCAGGTACCAGCAAGTGCAGGAAGACGGCAGCCAGACAGGTGCTGCAGGTACCAGCAAGCGCAGGAAGACGGCAGCCAGACAGGTGCTGCAGGCACCAGCAAGCGCAGGAAGACGGCAGCCAGACAGGTGCTGCAGGTACCACCACTTAGCGCATCTTATCCAGTCATCCAGGATTCACCAGTGTCCAGTCATCCAGGATTCACCAGTGTCCAGTCATCCAGGATTCACCGGTGTCCAGTCATCCAGGATTCACCAGTGTCCAGTCATCCAGCATTCACCAGTGTCCAGTCATCCAGGATTCACCAGTGTCCAGTCATCCAGGATTCCCCAGTGTCCAGTCATCCAGGATTCACCAGTGTCCAGTCATCCAGGATTCACCAGTGTCCGGTCATCCAGGATTCACCAGTGTCCAGTCATCCAGGATTCACCAGTGTCCAGTCATCCAGGATTCACCAGTGTCCAGTCATCCAGGATTCACCAGTGTCCAGTCATCCAGGATTCACCAGTGTCCAGTCATCCAGGATTCACCAGTGTCCAGTCATCCAGGATTCACCAGTGTCCAGTCATCCAGGATTCACCAGTGTCCGGTCATCCAGGATTCACCAGTGTCCGGTCATCCAGGATTCACCAATGTCCAGTCATCCAGGATTCACCAATGTCCAGTCATCCAGGATTCACCAATGTCCAGTCATCCAGGATTCACCAGTGTCCGGTCATCCAGGATTCACCAGTGTCCAGTCATCACATGTACCCACGAACTTTCATCACACGTACCCATGACCTAGCATCACACGTACCCACGACCTAGCATCACACGTACCCATGACCTAGCATCACACGCACCCATGACCTTTCATCACACGTACCCACGACCTAGCATAACTTGTACGCACGACCTAGCATCACACGTACCCATGACCTTTCATCACACGTACCCACGAACTTTCATCACACGTACCCACGACCTAGCATCACACGTACCCACGACCTTTCATCACACGTACCCACGACTTAGCATAGCATGTACCCACGACCTAGCATCACGCGTACCCATGACCTTTCATCACACGTACCCACGACTTTTCATCACACGTACCCACGACCTAGCATAATATGTACCCAGGACCTAGCATCACACGTACCCATGACCTTTCATCACACGTACCCACGACCTAGCATCACACGTATCCACAATCTAGCATCACACGTACCCACGACCTTTCATCGCACGTACCAACGACCTAGCATAACACGTACCCACGATCTAGCATCCCACGTACCCATGACTTTTCATCACACGTACCCACGACCTAGCATCACAGGTACCCACGACATAGCATCACACATACCCACGACCTAACATTACACGTACCCACGACCTAGCATCACACGTACCCATGACCTTGCATCACACGTACCCACGACCTAGCATAACACGTACCCACGACCTAGCATCACACGCACTCACGACCAAGCATTACACGTACCCACGACCTAGCATCACATGTACCCACCAACTAGTATCACATGTATCAACCACCTAGCATCACAAGTGCCCACGACCAGGCATCACATGTGGCTGCGACCAAGCATCACATACAACCAAGCATCACACGTGCCCACGACCAAGCATCACACGTGCCCACCACCAAGCATCACACGTGCCAACTACCAAGCATCACACGTGCCCACTACCAAGCATCACACGTGCCCACTACCAAGCATCACACGTGAACACTACCAAACATCACACGTGTCCACGATCAACCATCACACGTGCCCACTACCAAGCATCACACGTGCCCACTACCAAGCATCACACGTGCCCACGACGAATCATCACATGTGCCCACTACCAAGCATCACACGTGCCCACGAACAAGCATCACACGTGCCCACTACTAAGCATCACACGTGCCCACTACCAAGCATCACACGTGCCCACTACCAAGCCTCACACGTACCCACGACCAAGCATCACACGTGCCCACGACCAAGCATCACACGTGCCCACGACCAAGCATCACACGTGCCCACTACCAGGCATCACACGTCCCCACTACCAAGGATCACCTGTGTCCACTACCAAGCATCACACGTGCCCATAACCAAGCATCACACGTGCCCACGACGAATCATCACATGTGCCCACTACCAAGCATCACACGTGCCCACGAACAAGCATCACACGTGCCCACTACTAAGCATCACACGTGCCCACTACCAAGCATCACGTGCCCACTACCAAGCCTCACACGTACCCACGACCAAGCATCACACGTGCCCACGACCAAGCATCACATGTGCCCACGACCAAGCATCACACGTGCCCACGACCAAGCATCACACGTGCCCACTACCAGGCATCACACGTCCCCACTACCAAGGATCGCCTGTGTCCACTACCAAGCATCACACGTGCCCATAACCAAGCATCACACGTGCCCACTACCAAGCATCACACGTGCCCACTACCAAGCATCACACGTGCCCACGACCAAGCATCACAAGTGCCCACGACCAAGCATCACAAGTGCCCACGAACAATCATCACACGTGCCCACTACCAAGCATCACACGTGCCCACGACCAAGCCTCACACGTGCCCACGACCAAGCATCACACGTGCCCATTACCAAGCATCATACGTGCCCACGACCAAGCATCACACGTGCCCACTACCATGCATCACACGTGCCCACTACCAAGCATCACACGTGCCCACTACCATGCATCACACGTGCCCACTACCAAACATCACACGTGCCCACGACCAAGCATCACACGTGCCCACTACCATGCATCACACGTGCCCACTACCAAGCATCACACGTGCCCACAACCAAGCATCACACCTGCCCACGACTAAGCATCACACGTGCCCACGACCAAGCATCACACGTGCCTACTACCAAGCATCACACGTGCCCACTACCAAGCATCACACGTGCCCACGACCAAGCATCACACGTGCCCACGACCAAGCATCACACGTGGCCACGACCAAGCATCACACGTGCCCACGACCAAGCATCACACGTGCCTACTACCAAGCATCACACGTGCCCACTACCAAGCATCACACGTGCCCACGACCAAGCATCACACGCGCCCAGGACCAAGCATCACACGTGCCCACGACCAAGCATCACACCTGCCCACGACTAAGCATCACACGTGCCTACTACCAAGCATCACACGTGCCCACGACTAATCATCACACGTGCCCACTACCAAGCATCACACGTACCCACGACCAAGCATCACACGTGCCCACGACCAAGCATCACACGTGCCCACGACCAAGCATCACACGTGCCTACTACCAAGCATCACACGTGCCCACTACCAAGCATCACACGTGCCCACGACCAAGCATCACACGTGCCCACGACCAAGCATCACACGTGCCCACGACCAAGCATCACACGTGCCCACGACCAAGCATCACACGTGCCCACGACCAAGCATAACACGTGCCTACTACCAAGCATCACACGTGCCCACGACCAAGCATCACACGTGCCTACTACCAAGCATCACACGTGCCCACGACCAAGCATCACACGTGCCCTCGACCAAGCATCACACGTGCCCACGACCAAGCATCACACGTGCCTACTACCAAGCATCACACGTGCCCACGACCAAGCATTACACGTGCCTACTACCAAGCATCACACGTGCCCACGACCAAGCATCACACGTGCCCACGACAAAGCATCACACGTGCCCACGACCAAGCATCACACGTGCCCACGACCAAGCATCACACGTGCCCACGACCAAGCATCACACGTGCCCACGACCAAGCATCACACGAGCCCACGACCAAGCATCACACTTGGCCACTACCAAGCATCACACGTGCCCACGACCAAGCATCACACGTGCCCACGACGAAGCATCACACGTGCCCACTACCAAGCATCACACGTGCCCACGACCAAGCATCACACGTGCCCACTACCAAGCATCACACGTGCCCACGACGAAGCATCACACGTGCCCACTACCAAGCATCACACGTGCCCACAACCAAGCATCACACCTGCCCACGACTAAGCATCACACGTGCCCACGACCAAGCATCACACGTGCCTACTACCAAGCATCACACGTGCCCACTACCAAGCATCACACGTGCCCACGACCAAGCATCACACGCGCCCACGAGTAAGCATCACACGTGGCCACGACCAAGCATCACACGTGGCCACGACCAAGCATCACACGTGCCCACGACCAAGCATCACACGTGCCTACTACCAAGCATCACACGTGCCCACTACCAAGCATCACACGTGCCCACGACCAGGCATCACACGCGCCCACGACCAAGCATCACACGTGCCCACGACCAAGCATCACACCTGCCCACGACTAAGCATCACACGTGCCTACTACCAAGCATCACACGTGCCCACGACTAATCATCACACGTGCCCACTACCAAGCATCACACGTACCCACGACCAAGCATCACACGTGCCTACTACCAAGCATCACACGTGCCCACGACCACGCATCACACGTGCCCTCGACCAAGCATCACACGTGCCCACGACCAAGCATCACACGTGCCCACGACCAAGCATCACACGTGCCCACGACCAAGCATCACACGTGCGCACGACCAAGCATCACACGTGCCCACGACCAAGCATCACACGTGCCCACGACCAAGCATCACACGTGCCCACGACCAAGCATCACACGTGCCCACGACCAAGCATCACACGTGCCCACAACCAAGCATCACACGTGCCCACGACCAAGCATCACACGTGCCCACGACCAAGCATCACACGTGCCCACGACCAAGCATCACACGTGCCCACGACCAAGCATCACACGTGCCCACGACCAAACATCTCACATTAAAAGCATCATATAGTAAGTTCTGGTTATAATAATAAGCAATAACTGTCGCAGTTATCAACTAACAAGGTTGTTTTGGTTGGTGTGTCATCCATGTGTCGTGTTCACCCGAACATCCATTAGTGTGGCGAGCTCAGAGTTCTTGCTTCGTTGAAAGAATAAAAAAAAACAGGATGACACTGCCCAAGGTGTTAGTGTGGGTTTAAGTTAGGGTTCGGTTTTAAGTATACAAGCTACTCTGTACAAGGGGGTGAGGGGGGGCCTCTGTCTTGATGTACCAAATGTGAAGGTCAGGTCAGTGGTTCGGGGTTCGATTACAGCTTTTTGGGCCGGCCTCATCGCTGGTGCTTAGGTCCAATCTCTCTTCCCCTGCATGGCTTTATGAACTTTTTAAAGCAGTTGGACCTGCCCCATACATCACTCGCAGATTGTTCCATTTCCCTGACAACTCTGTGGCCCGAAAAAATGTTCCTAAAAAACCCTGTGATCATCGGGTTTTTTAATTTCAAGTTGACCCCCCAAAGTTGGGTGTTTGCAAGGGTAAACAAAGCCCTTGCGTGGTAAAAACCCGGGGGGCCCCATTACAAAAAGGCTTGCCCAGGGGCCTACATATAAAAGAGACTCAGTTTTGCCAATTCACACGTTATAACCCATCTTTAGGAACCCCTTTCTATTTTACTATTGGTGTTTTTATATATCCCCAATATTTATTCTGGCTTTTTTAATTCTTAAAACGGTGAATTTCCAAGGAGGTATAGTTTTTAAATATAATTATAGACCAGGTTTGCTGACTTCTGGCCTCTGAGCTCGAGTACCTTTTTGAAATGGGGTTATAGTTTTTTCCCCCCCCCTTTTCTTTATCTGATTGTCTGTTTTATCCACGGGGGTGAAGAAGATTTCGTAACCTCGCATATCTCAGCGTGTCTTAGTTGCTGTGCTGCCCTTTGCTTCCTATTTTTTATCTTTATTCTTTGTTGGCTAACGTAGTTGTGCCTAACTAACCTAACTAACCAAACCCTAACTCAGCTTAACCTAACCTAGCCAAAAATTTAACCAAACAAAATTTTTTTTAAGCAAAGGAAACTTAAGTAGAAAAAATAACCCTTTTGGAGTTTACAGGAAGCGTTGGGAAGGGGAGAAGGGAAAAAGGGAAAGAGGAAGGGGAAGAGAAGAAAAAGAAAAAAAAAATAAAAAAGGAAAAAAATAAAGAAAGGGTGAAAATAGCAGATAGTGTGAGTCATCCCCTTTCCTACTTTCTCAACGCCATTATTTCCCCCTTTTTCCCTCTCCGTTCACTTCTCCTCTACCCTCTAATTATTATCCCTCTCTTCCCCTCCCCCCTCTCCTCTGCCCTTTTTCAGTCATTTTGTCCCCCCAGAACCTCCCCCTCCCCTAGGATCCTCCTAGCATCCCCCCGCATCCTCCCAGCATCCTCAAAGGCTTTTTCCCCCCAGCATCCTCCTTTTTTCCTCCCGCGTCCCCTAGCATCCTCTGCACCCCCAGCTCCTCCAGCTCCTTCAGCATCCTCCCACATCCCCCTAGATCCCCCCGGTCCTCCCCCAAAATCCTCCTCATCCCCAGCTCCTCCCAGCATCCTCCCGATCCTCCCAGCATCCTCCAGCATCCTCCCCGCTCCCCCAGATCCTCCCCGCACCCCCCAGCATCCCCCCACACCTCCTAGCATCCCCCGCATCCCCCAGCATCCTCCCAGCTCCTCCCAGCATCTAGATCCCCCAGCACCCCAGCATCCCCCTTGCATCCTCCCGCATCCCCCGCTCCTCCACATCCTTCCAGCTCCTCCCCGCATCCTCCCCGCATCCCCCCAGCATCCTCCCCGCATCCCCAGCATCCCTAGGATCCTCCCAGCATCCTCCCGATCCCCCTAGCATCCTCCCAGCATCCTCCCAACACCCCCTATCCTCCCAGCGTCCTCCCAGTCCCCTAGCTCCTCCCAGCATCCTCCCAGCATCCTTTCCCCTCCCCCACATCCCCCCAGCATCCTCCCGCATCCTCCCAGCAACCTCCCAGATCCCCTAGGACCTCTAGCATCCTCCCGCATCCTCCCGCATCCCCAAGGCATCCTCCAGCATCCTCCTTCATCCTCCCCGGTCCTCCTTGCTCGTCCAGCATCCTCCCGATCCCCCCGCATCCTTCCAGCTCCCCCCGCATCCTCCCACATCCCCTAGCATCCCCCAGCGTCCTCCCAATCCTCCCGCTCCTCCCCCATCCTCCCCCACCTCCCAGCATCCCCCCAGCCCCTCCAATCCTCCTAGCATCCCCCCGCATCCTCCCCTCCTTTTAGCATCCCCCGCATCCTCCCCGCATCCTCCCAGCATCCCCGCATCCCCCCACACCCCCCAGCATCCCCAGCTCCTCAAGGCTCCTCCCCAAACCCCTATATCCCCACGTCCTCTAGAAACCTCCCAGCATCCCCCCAGATCCCCCCAGCATCCTCCCGCACCTCCCAGATCCTCCTAGCATCCCCCAGATCCTCCCCGCACCCCCCGCATCCCCCCGCATCCTCCGATTTCCAGCATCCCCCAGCATCCTCCCAGCTCCTCCAGCATCCTCCGCATCCCCAGCATCCCCCCACTCCTCCAGATCCCCCCAGACTTCCCCCATTCCTCCACTCCCCCCAGCCCCCCCACATCCCCAAGCATCCTCCAACCCTCCAGCTCCTCCACTTTCCCCCCGCATCCCCAGCTCCTCCAGCATCCCCCAGCATCCTCCCAGGATCCCCCTCCCCGCATCCCCCAGCATCCCCCCAGCATCCTTCCCGCATCCCCCCAGATCCTCCCAGATCCTCCCGCATCCCCCCAGCATCCCCCAGCATCTTCCCAATCCTCCCACTTGCTGTGCTCGCCGGTGGTTTAAATATCCAGTTTTTTCTCTCTCTCCCCTCTATCTATCTATCATTTTTTGTGGTCACGTGAGATAGTATAATAATGATAATAATAATAATAATAATAATAATAAATAAAATAATATAAAAATTTTTTTTTATTTCTAAAGTAAAAGTACAAGGTTCGACCCTGCTGACATCATGAACTATGCTGTACAGAAAGCCCTTTTTTATGCAAGCATTTCGAGCGAATTTGGTCAAAATTTTGTACCCAGGGTGCGACCCCCACCTCCACAAAACCAGGATGGCCCCCCACCGTCCATAACACCCAGGGGGCGAACCCCACCCGTCCCTAACACCAGGGTGCGAACCACACCAGTCCCCTAAAACCCCGGTGCCCCCCACCCAGTCCCTAAAAACCCCCGGATGCGAACCCCCACCAGTCATAACACAGGATGCCCCCCCACCATCCACTAACACCCCGGATGGACCCCACCAGTCCACTAACACCAGGATGCGACCCACACCATCCCCTAACACCCCGGAGAACCACACCCTCCCCTAACACCCCGGATGCGAAAACCAGTCCCCTAAAACCCCGGAGCGACCCCCACCATCCTAAACCCCGGGTGCGACCCCCACCATCCACTAAAAACCCCCAATTTACCACACCTCCTAACACCCCGGAGCGACCCAACCGTAAAAACCCAAAGCGACCCACACCTCCCTAAAAACCCCCCGGATGCACCCACCATCCATCACACCCCCCGGGGGGCGACCCACACCATCCAACACCCCCCCCACCCGTCCACTCACCCCAGGTGCCCAACCTCCACAACACCCGGTGCGACCCACACCAGTCCCCAAACACCCAGGATGCCCCACCCACCCATCCGCCTTCACCCGTCGACCCACACCAGTCCACTAACACCCAGGATGCGACCCACACATCCCCAACACCCAGGGGTGCGCCCCCACCGTCCATACACCCAGGATGCGACCCACACCATCACTAACACCCAGGTGCGACCCCCAAACCCGTCCACAACACCCCGGTTCGACCACACCAGTCCACTAACACCCCAGGGTGCGACCACACCGTCCTAACACCCGGATGCGACCCACACCAGTCCATAACACCCGGGGTGCACCCCACCAGTCCACAAACCCCAGGATGCGACCCACCCAGTCCAACACCCGGATGCGACCCACCCAGTCCATAACACCCCGGATGCGCCCCCACCCGTCCAAAAACCAGGATGCGACCCACCCAGTCCCTAACCCCAGGTGGGACCCACCGTCCCAAAACCCGGATGCGACCCACACCCGTCCGCTAACACCGATGCACCCCACCGTCCATAAAAACCAGGTGCGACCCACACCCGTCCGCTAACACCCAGGTGCGACCCACCAGCCACTAACACCCAGGTGCGACCCCACCCCGTCCATAACACCCGGTTGACCACACCAGTCCATAACACCCAGGGGCGACCCCACCATCCACTCCCCAGGGGGGCCACCCACACCAGTCCACTAAACCCAGGAAAGCGACCCACCCATCCCCTAAAAACCCAGGGTGTACCCCCCCATCCGCAAAAAACCCAGGGGCAACCCCGCCATCCACAAAACCCGGGGCAACCCCACCAGTCCATAACACCCAGGATGCGACCCCACCAGTCCACTAACACCAGGAGCGACCCCACCCGTCCCCAACACCCAGGAGCGACCCCACCCGTCCACAAAAAAACCCCGGGTGCGACCCACACCGTCCACAACACCCGGATCGACCAAAAACCCGTCCCCTTTCACCCAGGGTGCACCCACACCAGTCCCCCTAACACCCGGATGCGCCCCCACCAGTCCACTAACACCCAGGGCGACCCACACCAGTCCCCTAACACCCGGGTCGACCCACACCAGTCCACTAAAACCCCGGGTGCGACCCACCCAGTCCAACACCGGATGGCGACCCACACCATCCCCTTTAACACCCCGGATGGTCCCACACAGTCCATAACACCCCGGATCGACCCACCCATCCACTAACACCCAGGATGGCCCACCCATCCCCTAACACCCCCGGATGCGACCCACACCAGTCCACTAACACCCAGGTCACCCCACCAGCCATAACACCCAGGATGCGACCCACACCAGTCCACTAACACCCAGGATGCCACCCACACCAGTCCACTAACACCCAGGATGCCACCCACACCAGTCCACTAACACCCAGGTACTGTTTTACTGATATGAGAACATGGACAGCAGGTGTCTTAAGGAAACATGTACTGTTTCCACCCGTACCGGGGATCGAACCCGGACCCCAGTGTGTGGGATGAGGGCGCTAGCGATCGAGCTACGGGACACGGTAACCATTGTATGCTAGCAGGTAGCAATAGCCAGACTATTGCTACCTGCTAGACGAGGGTGACACAGTAATGCTATACAGTCCCGTAGCTCGATCGCAAGTGCACCCATCTCACACACAGAGGCCAGGGGTTCGATCCCTGGTACGGGTGGAAATACTAGGACGTGTTTCCTTAAGACATCAGCTGTCCATGTTCACCCATCAGTAAAATAGATACCTGGGTGTTAGTGGATTGGTGTGGGTCGCATCCTGGGGGCAAAATTGACCTAATTTGCTCAGCATAACAAGCAGCTTTCTATACAGCAGTATGTCATTGATGTCAGCTATGGTCTGTATACCTTGTACGTGAACTTGTAGAAATAAAGACATTATTATTATTATTATTATTATTATTATTATTATTATTATTATTATTATTATTATTATTATTATTATGATAGACTCACAGGATGGCTGATCGAGCACTTACTGCACGCACATGTCTCGTTCCCCGTGAAGACTGTTTGTTGTTCATCGGTGGAAGGCTGAAGAGTTGTGCACCAGTGATGTGAACACAGTGTCCACCAGTGGTGTACCACTGGTGTAAACAGTGTCCACCAGCTGTGTACCACTGGTGTAAACACAGTGTCCACCAGTGGTGTACCACTGGTGTAAACACAGTGTCCACCAGTGGTGTACCACTGGTGTAAACACAGTGTCCACCAGTTGTGTACCACTGGTGTAAACACAGTGTCCACCAGTGGTGTACCACTGGTGTAAACACAGTGTCCACCAGTTGTGCACCACTGGTGTAAACACAGTGTCCACCAGCTGTACCACTGGTGTAAACACAGTGTCCACCATCTGTGTGCCACTGGTGTAAACACAGTGTGCACCAGCTGTGTGCCACTGGTGTAAACACAGTGTCCACCATCTGTGTACCACTGGTGTAAACAGTGTCCACCAGCTGTGTACCACGGGTGTAAACACAGTGTCCACCAGCTGTGTGCCACTAGTGTAAACACAGTGGCCACAGCTGTGTACCACTAGTGTAAACACAGTGGCCACCATCTGTGTGCCACTAGTGTAAACACAGTGTCCACCAGCTGTGTACACTAGTGTAAACACAGTGTCCACCAGCTGCGCGCCACTGGTGTAAACACAGTGTCCACCAGCTGTGTACCACGGGTGTAAATACAGTGTCCACCAGCTGTGTACCACTGGTGTAAACACAGTGGCCACCAGCTGTGTACCACTGGTGTGAACACAGTGTTCACCAGCTGTGTACCACTGGTGTAAACACAGTGTCCACCAGCTGTGTACCACTGGTGTAAACACAGTGTTCACCAGCTGTGTACCACTGGTGTAAACACAGTGTCCACCAGCTGTGTACCACTGGTGTAAACACAGTGTTCACCAGCTGTGTACCACTGGTGTAAACACAGTGTTCACCAGCTGTGTACCACTGGTGTAAACACAGTGTCCACCAGCTGTGTACCACTGGTGTAAACAGTGTCCACCAGCTGTGTACCGCTGGTGTAAACAGTGTCCACCAGCTGTGTACCATTGGTGTAAACACAGTGTCCACCAGCTGTGTACCACTGGTGTAAACAGTGTCCACCAGCTGTGTACCACTGGTGTAAACAGTGTCCACCAGCTGTGTACCATTGGTGTAAACACAGTGTCCACCAGCTGTGTAACCGCTGGTGTAAACATGTCCACCAGCTGTGTAACCACTGGTGTAAACACAGTGTCCACCAGCTGTGTACCACTGGTGTAAACACAGTGTCCACCACTGTGGTAGCACTGGTGTAAACAGTGTCCACCAGCTGTGTACCATTGGTGTAAACAGTGTCCACCAGCTGTGTACCACTTGTGTAAACACAGGGTGCACCAGCTGTGTACCACTGGTGTTAACACAGTGTCCACCAGCTGTGTACCACTGGTGTAAACACAGTGTCCACCAGCTGTGTACCACTGGTGTAAACAGTGTCCACCAGCTGTGTACCACTGGTGTAAACAGTGTCCACCAGCTTGTGTACCGCTGGTGTAAACAGGGGTCCACCAGCGGTGTACCATTGGTGTAAACACAGTGTCCACCACTGTGTACCGCTGGTGTAAACAGTGTCCACCAGCTGTGTACCACTGGTGTAAAACACAGTGTCCACCACTGTGTACCATGTGTAAAACACAGTGTCCACCAGCTGTGTACCACTGGTGTTAACAGTGTCCACCAGTGGTGTCCCAAACTGGTGTTAACATGTCCACCAGTGGTGTACCACTGGTGTTAACAGTGTCCCCCAAAAGGGTGTCCACGGTGTTAACCAGTGTCCCACCAGTGGTGTACCACTGGTGTTAACAGTGTCCACCAGTGGTGTACCACTGGTGTTAACATGTCCACCATTTGTACCTGGTGTTAACCAGGCCCCACCAGTGGGGGTACCACTGGTGAAAACAAC
>NC_069407.1:3841058-3868573 GCF_026875155.1 Cherax quadricarinatus | reverse complement strand
GGGTCCCCCCCTGTACTACCCGGGCCCTGCTCCCCTTCCTACTCCTGGCCTCCCTCCCTGCTTCTATCCGGGCCTGCTCCCCTGCCTATCCCCTGGCCGTCCCCCCCGCCTAACCCTGGCTCCCCCCTCCCTCGCCCCTGTCCTGCTCCCCTGCCTAAAACCCTGGCTGCTCCCTTGCCTAAAACCCGGGCCTGCTCCCCTCCCTACTCCCCTGGCCTCTTCCCTGCCTACTCCCCTACCTGCCCCCTCCAGCTACCCTAAACCTTTTTTCCCTGCCTACTCCCCTGGCCTGCCCCCTGCCTACTCCCCGGGCCTCTCCCTGCCTACCCCCTGGCCCCCCCCCCTCCTATCCCCCTGGCCTGCCCCCTGCCTACTCCATTCCCTGCTCCCCTCCCTCCCCCTTTGGGCCCTTTCTTTTGGTCCCCTGCTACAAGGGCCTGCTCCTCTGTCCTCTCCCTGGCCTGTCCCCCTGCCTACCCTTGTTGTATTTTCAGCTGGGCTTGTGGGGTCTCTGGGGAGACCTTTTTTCCCAATTATATGTCCACCTTGCCTTGCAGACGTCTGTAGCCCGCCCCGTCTGAGGTTTTTTTGTTCTTGACGGCGTCAGGGTACACTGGTTGTGGAGGGGTTGGGACCACCATAAAAGCCCTAGGAAACATGATCGGAGATTCGAGCGGAGCTCTGCGGGGGTGCAGAGTCCTGAGAAGATTCGAGGGGAGCTTGCTGGGTGCAAGCTCCTGAGCAAATTGGGGCAGAGCGCTGGGGGGTGCAAGCTCCTGGCAGAGATTCGGCAGAGCTGCGCGGGGGTGCAGGCTCCGAGCAGAGACTTCGAGCAGAGCTGCTGCTGGGGGGGCAGGGCTGGGAGAAGGCTGCTGAATCTCTGGGGAAACTTTTGGGAGGCTTTGGGCAGATTTTTGGTTGGCCAGTATTGCTGTGTAGGTCGGGGGCCCTGGGGCTTAGTTCCGGGATGAACTGCCCTCTGAACAAATTTTGTAAGTTACATTCATTTTGGTAAAGTTGATTGGTTCCCTGTCTCACTGTTTAATGTGTACCACCCCATTTTCTAAACCACAATAATGTTCTTTCCCCAAATATATTATTGTCAAAGATTTAATAATAAACGTGTTTGGTAGAATAAAAATATTCACTGTCCCCATTATTTTCTCCATTTATTATGTTTATATATGAGGAAAGATGGGCAGGCATATGTTTGTTAATAGTGAGAGGTGAGCAGTGTGGAGTGGGGGAAAGGTAATGGGGGTGAAGTTGTAGTCCCCAGTGACCTCACTTACCTACCTCCCTCCGCATACCCACTCCTACCCCCCTCCCCTGCCCCCCCCTACTGACTCCCTCCGCTTACCCCCATTTTCCCCCCAAATCATTACCCCCCTCTGACATCCTTGGGCCTGCCCCCTTGGGCCGCCCCCTACCTACCTACTAACCTACCTGGAGTCTACTGGGGGCATTCCAGGGACACGACCACTCGGCCCTGTCCAACCGGGCCTCCTGGGGGATCAGGCCTGTCTATACCCTGACCTGCTTCGCGGGCTTTTCCCGCCTGCTCCCCTGCTTCCTCCCCTGCCTACTACCCTGGGGGTTATTCCCGGGCATCACCCCCGGGGCCCGGGGGTTCCAGCCCGGGCCCTCCCGATGGTCAGGGCCCTGATCAACTAGGCTGTTACGCTGGCCGCACGCAGGTCCGACGTACGAGCCACAGCCCGGCGACCCGGGCATGACGGGCCTGCTCCCCTGCCTACCCCCTAGCCTACTACCCTGCCTACCCCCCAGCCTACTACCCGGCCTACCCCTACCCCACCCTGCTTTTCCCCTGGCCCTCTGTCGTTTTGTTCCGTGTTAGGTGAAGGCCAGACAAATCAAAATAAATTACCTGAATTTTTTCCCCCTGAAATTAGGTGAAGACTCTCGTGGATCTTCCCCCTCCCCCTGCAAGGGATACCCCTCTTCCCCCGGGATAGAATATCCGTTTCCCCCCTCCAAGGGTTTTGGGGTATCCTCCCCTCCCTCCCGGGTTAGAAGTAAATAAGATTTCGTTCGGTTTTTTAACCCCGGGGGGTTTAGCCACCCGGGATACCCAAGAAATCATGCTCACGAGGATTTTTCTAACTTTTTCCATTGGGGGCCCTTTAATCTTGTCCCCGGATGCGACCCACACCAGCCATTTAACACCCAGGTCCTTTTTGCGTGGGTGAAAGAAAAAGGGTGAAAAGAAACGTGTCGAATGTTTCCACCCGGGGGAATCGAACCCGGGCCCTCCGTGTGGGAAGGGGAGCTTAGCCACCAGGCCCCCGGGGCCCACCAAATGCCCCCCCTTTTCCTTCCCCTGGGTGGGACCCCTCCCCTCTCCAAGTGAGGGACCCCCCTCTCCTTCCGGGGCGGGTCCCCTGGTTGGGGAGGGGCGGTAATGGCATATATGCAAATCCCTGGAGTTTTTTTTCACGGGTGGCCCCAAAGTGAGGCTTTTTGCAATTTTAAATTTTGGTGTATAACTGAGTGGCTGAATTGGTCTTGTGGGTCAGAAGAGAGAGAGAGAGAGAAGAAGAAGAGGGAAGAAGGACAGACAAAAGAGGAGAGAGAGAGAGAAGAGAGAGGAGAGAGAGAGAGAGAGAGGAGACGAAGGGGAGAGAGAGAGACGGGAAAAGGGGACAGAGAGAGAGACAGAAGTGAAGAGGAGAAATATTTATAAGATGGATCCTCCCTGGTGAAAATTTTGTGGGGACCACAGCCTCGGAAAAAAAAAATTAATAATAAAAAATAATAAAAATAAAAATAATTACTACCAGACAGTAAAAGGTATACAGACCATAGTTGACATCAATGACATTTTTACACATAAAAAGGGCCGTTTGTTACGTGAACTTTTCCCGAAAATTAGGTCAATTTTGTCCGCGGATGCGACCCACACCCGTCGACTAACACCCCGGGACTTGTTTTACCGGGGGGTAAACATGGGGAAAAAGGGGGTTTTAAAGGGAAAACCCCTCCTAAATTTTCCCCCCCTACGGGGGTCGACCCCGGGCCTCAGGGGGGTGACTGAGTGCGCTACCAATCGATTACGAAATAAAAGACCCCTAAGAAAAATAAAAGATTTGGATTCTTTCCCGAAACCGGGTTTAATATTCTCGAAAACCCTTTTTGTTCTTTTAAGAAGAAATTAAAGATGTTAAATAAGAACCGTATTTTAAGAAATATTTCCCGATTAACTAAATTTTTATTTTTTTACGTACTTTTTGTCCCCTTTTTATGTTTTGTGTGTTAACCCCTGTTAAGTTACCCTTGGTTAAAGTTTTAAAATTACCCTTAAAAGCGAGCTAAGATGGCACGTTTTCTGTGATTATCGAGGGGGGGGAAACTGCGTATTTGATCGTATTTTTTTTTCCTTATTTTTTTTCCCCTTCGTCAAGGGGGGAAGTTAAATGTCGATGTATGGGAGTTTTTGTGTTTTAATTACATCAGTGTCAGTATTGGCGGGTCAGGGAGGGTGGGGGGGGGAGGGATGTTCAGACACTGTAAAGGTTTTAAAGTTGACCTGACACGTGTGAAACCCCTTTCCCTTTTTTCTCTCTCTCTTTTTCTCTAATCTCCCCCCCTCTCTCTCTCTCTCTTCTCTCCCCCTCTTGCTCTCTCTCTCTCTCTCTCTCTCCCCCTCTCCCTCTTCTCTCTCTCTCTTACCCCCTCTTTTCTCCCCCTCTCTCTCTCTCCACACACACGAAGGTTTCTAAGTGGTCTTACAAGGACCAGCACATATAACAATGGTACCCTGGATAACGTAGCTAAAAAAAGATGTTTTTTATACTGGGTTTTTTGGGGCCTTAAACGCCAGAAAAAAAAGCGGCTCCTTCCAAGCTTTGACTAAAGCTTGAACGGAAAAGAAATTTATTTAGATTATTTAAACCCGGGGGGGTAAAGAAAAAGGCTGCTGACAGAAAGCAAGCAGGGGGGGTTATCGTTTTTTAACCCCCTCCAGGATTGACCCCAACCGTGACTGGGTACTATTTATTTATTGCTAGTGAACCCGGGATAAAGTAACCTTCAAAACCAGCGATGCCAAACAGTGATGATCCTCTTTAAGTTACCCTGTTTTTTCTAGGCTGAATACTGCTTGTTGTCACTAACAAACCCCTTTGGAACGAATTGCGGCTTGAAGAATTACAGAAAATCGTGTAAGCCGTCAAGCTGTAATTACTAGGAACGATTAAAACCCTTTACCTGCTCTCCTTGAACGAGCGAGAAAGTTTTTTGTAATTTACATCTGGAAAATATTAAGAGGGACTCTTCCTAATTTGCACACATAAGTCACTACTTACAAAGCAAAAGGTTCGGAAGGGTGCGTAAACGCAATGAAAGCAGGGGACGCTGAGTACATAAGAGACAACACTGTCAGTTACCCATACTCTTCAACTGCCTACCATTATAATACATGGGTTAATTCCGGGGGTCAACGCCCCCCGGGCCCCGGGCCAGACCACCTCCCGATGGATCAGGCCTGACAAATATTTTTTTATGTGGGCCCACCGTCCACGTATGAGGCCAGCCCGGCGATCCGGCGCTGATTTAGGTATCTGTCCGCCCTCTTGAAGGGAAACCCGGGTTTATTTGGGAATTCCCCTTGCTTGTGGGAGGGTGTTGAACAGTCTTTGGGCCCCCGGGCACTTATGGTTTTTCCCCCCTTTGGTACCAAAGGCGCCCCTACTTTTTATTGGGGGGTTTTTTCTCGCCGCCCCGTCTTTTTTCTTTCGTAGGGGGTGTTTCTGTGTGCAGATTTTTGGGCCATTCCTTCCAAATTTTTTAAATGTAGATTATGATATATCCTTTCCCCCCTGCGTTCCAAAGGTGCAATCAGTCTTCCAACGTTCCCAGTAGTTCAGGTGCTTGGGAGAACTTAACTGCAGTAAAGGGTTTTGTACACTCTCTAATCTCGATTTCACCTGCTTTGAAAGGGGGATGTTTAAAAGTAAGCAGTATTCCGCCATACAGAACAAGTGATTTTTAAAAGGATCTCATTGGCTTGGCATCTCTCGTTTTGAACGTTCTCATTATCCTCCCATCATTTTCTTTGCACTGCATCTGGGAAAGTTGTGATCCTTGAAAGTGAATCCTAGACATTACTACTCCCAGGTTCCTTAATTATTTTTTCCGCCTTTTTGTATGGCCCGATCAGTATATATCTGTTCTAGTTATTACTCCTCCATTTTCCATAACAGAGTATTGGAATTTGTCCTCATTGGGCATCAATTGTTTTTTCCGTTGCCCACTGGAAAAATTTTTTTTATCTTCTTGGAGGTTAAAACCCCGGGCCTCAGCAGATGACAGCCTCATGCGCCAGTATCTCCGCAAAAGGGTGTACGGTGCTGTGGTGTATACTTTTTATTCTGATATGAGGATAAGGAATAAGATGGGGGCGAGTACTGTGCCTTGTGGAACAGAGCTCTTCACGTACGAGCCACAGCCCTGCCGGATCAGCCGGGCTGTGGCTCGTACGTTGGACTGCGTGCGGCCAGCAGTAACAGCCTAGTTGATCAGGCCCTGATCCATCGGGAGGCCTGGTCATGGACCGGGCCGCGGGGGCGTTGATCCCCGGAATAACCTCCACGTAACCTCCAGGTAACTATGGCAGCCTCCGATTTAACTCTGTTGACCACTACTCTTTGTGTTCGATTTGTTAGGAAGTTGAAGATCCATCTCCCCACCTTCCCAGTTATTCCTTTAGCACGTATTTTATGGGCTATTATACCATGATCGCATTTGTCAAATGCTTTTGCAAAGTTTGTGTATATTATATCTGCATTCTGTTTTTCTTCCAGTGCACCCAAAGGGCCATATCAATGTGATCCAGTAGTTGTGAGAGGCAGGAGCGACCTGCCCTGAACCCATGTTGCCCGGGATTGTGCAGATTTTGGGGAATCCAGGTGATTTGCAATCCTGCTTCTTAGCACTCTTTCAAAGATTTTTTATGATGTGGGACGTCAGAGCTATTGGTCTATAGTTTTTTAGCTAATGCTTTGCTGCCACCTTTATGGAGTGGGGCTATATCCGTTGTTTTAAGTGACTGTGGAATTTAAACCATACCCAAGCTCCCCCTCCATAGTGTACTTAGGGCACGCGAGAGGGATTTCTTGCAGTTCTTAATGAAAACAGAGTTCCACGAGTCTGGGCCCTGGGCCGAGTGCATGGGCATGTTGTCAATGGCTTTTTCGAAATCTATTGGAGTTAGGTAATGTCGGAAATCTGGCATACTTTTATGGATGTTGAGGCTCATTCATGAAGAAATCATTTGGGTCGTCGGTCCTCAGACCGATTAGTGGTTCACTAAACCCAGAGTCGTACTGGAATTTCAATATTTCACTCATTTCCTTGTCATCTGTGTAAGTCCCATCCTGTCTGAGTAAGGGCCCGATACTAGATGTGGTATGTGCCTTGTTTTTGGCATATGAAAAGAAATATTTGAATTTCTTTCAATTTCATTAATAGCTTTAAGCTCCTCCTGTCTCTCCTGGTTCCTGTAAGAGTCATTTAACTTAAGTTCGATAGTTTCCACTTCCCTGGTCAGTGCCTCTCGTGTATCAGATATTCTAGCACTCCTGAGGAGCTCAGTGACTTTTCCCGGTCGTCTTCTGTAGAGGGAGCGTCTTTCTCTCCCCAAAGTTTACTCCTGCTCTTCTTCTTTCTTAGAGAAATATGCCTAGAACATGCTTCGGCTGCCAGGAAGTTGATCCTTTCAAGGCACTGGGTTGGATCCATGTCATTTAAGACATCTTCCCAGTATGTTTCGTTTAGGAAAATGGTTTACCTGGTCCCATTTGAGGAGGATTACCAGTAGACCTGTGTAGTGTACTCACCTATAGTGATTGCAGGACTCCATACTGGTGCTACATACTCCAATATGTGCCTGACGTACACGGCGCACGGTGTAAAGGGATGACTCCTTATTAGATGTCGAAATGCTCTTTTTAGGTTTGCCAGACGTTCATGTGTTGCAGCGGTTATTTGGTTGATGTGCGTTTCACGGGTTGCTTGGTATGATGGTCACCTAAAGACCCTTTTCCTTGAGTAAGGTTTGCACCATTGACTTCCCTAGCCTGTATTTCCGTCTTCGGTCTTCTTTGGTCTTCCCCAAGCTTCATGACTTTGCACTTAGTGGATTTTAAACTCCTGGAGCCATTTGTTGGACCAGACTTCCAGCCTGTCCAGATCCCCTTGTAGGCTTAACCTGATCCTCGTCCACTTGTATTCTCCTCGTTAGTTAACATCGTCTCCGAACGGGGACACCTCTGAATCTATCCCTTCCCTCATGTCATTCTCATATACAAGAAATACACTGGGCATTGAACTGACCCTTGTGGAACCTCACTTTGACACCTCGTCACGTATCAAACTCGTTATTTCCTTCCTGTCAGTATTCCTTTGATTCATTTGCAGTACTTTTTCCTCCTGTCCCTGTCTGTTCCTCTAGCTTTTGAACAGCCTCTTGTGCGGTACTGTGTCGATAGCCTTCTTACAGTACAAGAAATGCAGTCTACCTACCTCACTCTCTCTCTCTCTCTCCCCTCTCCTCCTTTCTTCTGTTATCTTGCGTACAACTCCAGTGGGTATGTGACACAGGATTTCCCTTCCCTGAAGCCGTGCTGGTTGTCATGTATAAGCCAATTTCTTCATAGGGGGTTCCACCCTTCTTCTCCTGATAATCTTCTCCATAACTTTACATAATATACGTCAGTGACCAGGTCTGTGGTTTAGTACTGCTTATTACCTTTAATAAAAATTGGGTCTATATTGTTTGCCTTCCATACTTTAGGCGTTGCCCACTTTCAGTAGATTTATTGAAGATTGTTTGTTAGGGGCACACACGGTTCCTCTGCTCCCTCAGGACCCATGGAGAGATGTTATCTGGGCCCAACCGCCTTCAAGGGTATCTAGTTCACAAAGCAGTTTCTTCCCCTCCACATTGCGGGTTTGTCCCATATACCTTGGTTGCTGGAAACCTCGTGTCTCCATGAAATATACTTCCAAAATCTCGTGCTTAGCTCTTCACATATGTACTATGTGTGTGTGTGTGTGTGTGTGTGTGTGTGTGTGTGTGTGTGTGTGTGTGTGTGTACTCACAAATTTGCACTCACCTAATTGTGGTTGCAGGGGTCGAGACTCAAGCTCCTGGCCCCGCCTTTCCACTGATCGCTACTGGATCCTCTCTCTCTCTGCTTCCTGAGCTTTTTCATAACCTCTTCTAAAACTATGTATGTTCCTGCCTCCACTACTTCACTTGCTAGGCTATTCCACTTGCTGACAACTCTATGACTGAAGAAATAAATTCCTAACGTCCCCTGTGACTCGTCTGAGTCTTCAGCTTCCAGTTGTGACCCCTTGTCCCTGTGTCCCCTCTCTGGAACATCCTATCTCTGTCCACCTTGTCTATTCCCCGCAGTATCTTGTATGTCTTATCATGTCTCCCCTGACCCTTCTGTCCTCCAGGTCGTCAGTCCGATTTTTCCCCTTAACCTTTCCTCGTACGACATTCCCTTGAGCTCTGGGACTAGCCTTGTTGCAAACCTTTGTACTTTCTCTAACTTCTTGACGTGCTTGACCAGGGGTGGGTTCCAGACTGGTGCTGCATACTCCAGTATGGGCCTAACATACACATGTACAGTGTCTTGAACGATTCCCTTTTTAAAGGGATCGGAACGCTATTCTCAGGTTTGCCAGGCGCCCGTATGCTGCAGCGGTTATTTGGTTGATGTGTGCCTCCGGTGATGTGCTCGGTGTGTGTGTGTGTGTGTGTGTGTGTGTGTGTGTGTGTGTGTGTGTGTGAGACTCACCTATTTGTACTCACCTATTTTTTGGTTGCAGGGGTCGAGTCTTAGCTCCTGGCCCCGCCTCTTCACCGGTTGCTACTGGGTCTTCTCTCTCCCTGCTCAATGAGCTTTATCAAACGTCGTCTTAAAACTATGTATGGTTCCTGCCTCCACTACGTCACTTTCTAGGCTATTCCACTGCCTGACAACTCTATGACTGAAAAAATACTTCCTAACATCCCTTTGACCATCTGACTCTTCAACTTCCAATTGTGACCCCTTGTTTCTGTGTCCCATCTCTGGAACATCCATCTTTGTCCACCTTGTCAATTCTCGCAGTATTTTATATGTCGTTCTCATGTCTCCCTTAATTAACCCTCTATTCTCCAGTGTCGTCATGCTGATTTCCTTTAACCTTTCTATGTAGGACAATTCCTCTTAGCTCTGGGACTAGTTTGTTGCAAACCTTTTCACTTTCTCTACTATCTTGACGTGCTTCAACCCGGTGTGGATTCCAAACAGGTGCTGCATACTCCAGTATGGGCCTGACGTACACGGTGTACAGTGTCTTGAACGATTCCTTACTAAGGTATCCGAACACTATTTTCAGGTTTGCTAGGCGACCATATGCTGCAGAAGTTATCTGTTTGATGTGCCCCCTTCAGGATATGTGCTCGGTATTATACCTCACCCCAAGATCTTTTCCAATAGCTTGCAATTTTTTCCACCTAGACTATACTCTGTCTGCGGTCTTCTTTGCCCTCCCCGATCTTCTGATTTTGTTTTGGCGGGGTTAAATCTGATACAGTTTGCTGGACCCGGCTTATAGCCTGGTCAGGTCTCTTTGTAGTCCTGCCTGATCATATCCAATTTAAGTCTGTCTTTAACTCACATCATCTGCAACAGCACATTGAGTCTATCCTTCCGTCTGTCATTCACATAACCAAAAAAGCATAGGCCCTAGAACTGACCCCTGTGAAACCCCGCTCTGACACCTCGTCATTACCATGACTCTTGTTGCCTCTTGTCAGATATTTTCTGATTTATTGCATGCCTTTCCTTTTATGCCCTCTGACCCTTTAGCTTTTGCATTAACTCTTGTGGGAACTGTGTCCCAAGGCCTTCTTGCACTCCAAGAAATGCAAACTATCCACCTCTCTCTCTCTCTTCCTCATCCCTCTCTCTCTCTCTCTCTCCTCTCTCTCTCTCTCTTCTCTCTCCTCCTCTTCTCTCTCTCTCTCCCCCTCTCTCCTCTCTATCTCTCCTCTCATGTCTTCTTCGTTTACCTTGTCATAAACAATTTGTAACCCGGTTTTTTTTTTTTCTTAACTTTGGGTTTTTTCAACTTTTTTTCAGGGGGCCACCACTCTCCTCTTTCTCTCCCTCTTCTCTATCATGTGAACCCTCTTTTTTTCCTCTTCTTCTCTTCTTTAAAAAATTCCTTTCCCTTTTTCCCTGTAGACCCCCTATGCCCACTGGTTTCTATTTTCCCCATAAAGTGCTGCCCCAATTTTCCCCCTTTAAAATTCCCCCTTCCCCAGGGCACCATCCCGCAAATCTCCTCCAATGGGTTTTTTTGCTTACCTCCCCTGCCCCCGGGAACCCTTTTTTTCCCAAAAAATTTTCGTCTCCCTTTAAAATACCCACCTCAATTTTCCCTTTTTAGTGCAACCCAGGGGGAACCAAAAAATGGGGGATTTTAGGTGGGCCTTCCCCGGGGGGGGAGGGGGAACCTTTACCCCCCGGGGCCATCCAAACACCCCTTTTAAAAAACCCCTTCAACTTTTTTTTTGTTTTTCGGTTAAATTTACCAATGCACCTGCCCCCAAATAATTCCATAAAATCCCTTTTGTCATTTTTTTTATTTTTCCTTCCCCTAAATCTCCTCAGTTTTTTAAAACAGGGAAACTCCTCCTCCCCCTCTTCTCCTTCAAATCTTATATCAGGATCTGATATCCTGGTGGGAAGTTTGGGCGTCTGTTATCATCCCAGTGAGTTTCGTCTCTGTGACTGCTATGATGTCTGGGGATGTCTCCTTTATTCTTTCATGCCACTCCTCACATTTATTCGTTTTTTCCATCCACATTTGTATAGCACACCTTTAACTTCTTTACTAAAACTGTGGTCGAGGAAAAATATTGGGGTTGGGGGATTGGGAGACATGGCAGGAAAACAAAGGGGGAGTTGCTGTGGGGGTGGAGTTTGTGATAGGGGGTGGGGGAAGGGCAGATTGTGTTGGTTTTGGGTTAGATTTGTTTCATGGGGGGGGTTGTGGTTGAGGTCCTTCTGTTGGTGGTTCTGAAGGAGGTTGTATTTGCTTTTACTCCTGTGTCTGGTTCTACTGCTCATCTCTGTTTTTGCCTCTCGTTCCTCCTTCCCACCTTTGTACCCTCTCTTTCAGTTTCTGCCTTTTTGTGTTCTGTCCCGGTTGAGGTAAAACCCTCCGGTACTTCAGTATCTACCTGGAGTCTACATGGGGGGCATTCCAGGGATCAGCGCCCCCGCGGCCCGATCCACGACCAGGCCTCCTGGTGGTTCGGGGCCTGATCAACAAGGCTGTTTGCTGCTGACCGCATGTAGTCCAATATATGAAACCACAGCCCAGTTGACCCAGCACAGACTTTAGGTATCTGTCCAGCTCTCCCTCTTGAAGACACCCAGTGGTCTATTGTAATGCCCGTTATGCTGGGGGGAGGCTGTTGAACAGTCTTGGGCCCCAGATACTTATTGTTTTTTTCTTTTAGTGTACCAGTGGCGCCCCCACTTTCACTGGGGGTATGTTGCATCGCCTGCCAAGTCTTTTCCTTTCGTGGGAGTGATTTCCCTGTTTGCAGATTAGGACCAGTTCCTCCAAAATCTTCCAGGTGTAGATTATGATATATCTCTCGCCTGCGCTCCAGTGAATACATGTCAAGTGCTGCCAGGTGCTCCCAGTAGTTAAGGTGTTTGATGAAACTTATACATGCAGTGAAGGTTCTCTGTACATTCTTTAGATCTGCAATTTCACCTGCCTTGAATGGGGATATTATGTACAGCAATTTTGTCCCTTAGTAATGCTTTTTCCTGCAGGATCCTGTTTTGAGCTGATTCTTTCCTTAAAAATCACTTTGGCGGCTTTTTCCTCTTGGAAACCACCCTTTTCTCAGAAAATTTGTCAGCTGGGGCATGTCGGTTTCCCCTCCTATTGCTTTCATGATGCTTTCAATCGCTTTTTTCTCCTCCTGTCTTCTTCTTCATAAGTTCCCCTTCAACTTCCTGGAGCCGTAAACAAAAACTGACCTCTCCCTTTCGCCCTCCCAGTATTTTCCTTTGCATCTGCTGAGACGATTTAGTTGCCTCCATTGCAGTGGTCCTTCCTTCAGTCTCTTCTGTAGCTCATGTCCCTGTGCTCAGTGGTCTGTCATTGTTCCTTTTCAGCTTTTCCTGGGCACTGCTGTGGTCTGTTATGGCATCTGCATATAGCTTTGCTCCTTCATTTTCTTTAGTCCACTCATTTGTTCCTGGTGTGTGTGTGTGTGTGTACTCACCTAGTTGAGGTTGCGGGGGTCGAGTCCGAGCTCCTGGCCTCCTGGCTCCTGTGTGTGTGTTGTGTGGTGTGTGTGTGTGTGTGTGTGTGTGTGTGTGGGGTGTGTGTTGTGTGTGTGTGTGTTTGTGTGTGTGTGTGATGTGTGTGTGTATGTGTGTGTGTGGGGTGTATGTGTGGGGTGTGTTGTGTGGTGTGCTGTGTGTGTTGTACTCACCTAGTTGAGGGTTTTAGGGGCGAGTCCAAGCTCCTGTGTGTGTTACTCACCTATTTTACTCACCTAGTTTAGGTTGCGGGGGTCGAGTCCGAGCTCCTGGCCCCGCCTCTTCACTGACGCTACTAGGCACCTCCCCCAGCCGTGAGCTTTATAATACCTCTGCTTTAAAATATTAAAAGGGTCCTGCCTCCACTAAAATCGCTTCCCAAAATATTCCACTTATGACTACTCTGTGGGGAAGAAATACTCCTAACATCCCTGGATTCATCTGTGTCTTTAGCTTCCAAATGTGTCCCCTTTTTTACTGTTTTTCCAACTCTGGAAATCCGTCTTTTTTCCACCTTGCAAATTTTTCCCCCAGTATTTTGTATGTCTTATCATTCCCCCCTATCCTCCGTCCTCCAGTGTCGTCAGGTTTTATTTCCCTTAACCTCTCCTGTAGGACACCTCTTACTCTGGGACTTGTTTGTTGCAAACCTTTTCACTTTCTTTTTTGTTTTTTTACGGCTTTGGGTAGGGTTTTGGGGTTTCCCAAAATGGGGCCGATACTCCAATATGGGCCTAACGATGGGTGTACAGGGCCCTGACGATTCCTTTTTAAGATGTGGAATGCTGTTCTGAGGTTTGCAGGGGCCCATATCTGCGCAGTTTTTTGGGTTATGTCGCTTCAGGAGATGTCCCCGGGGTTTTATATCACCCCAAGATTTTTTTCCCTTTGATGGGTTTTGAGTCTTGACCCCCAGATGTACCCTCTGCGGCCTTCTTTCCCCCTTCCCCAATTTCATGACTTTGCACTTGGGGGAATTGAACTCCGGGAGCCAATTGCTGGCCCAGGTCTGCAGCCGTCCAGATCCCTTTGTAGTTCTGCCTGTCTTCGATCGAGTGTATTCTTTCAAAATTTCCCCACGTCATCTGCAAACGGGGACCCCTCAATCATTCCTTCCGTCATGTCTTTCAAAAATACCAGAAACAGCACGGCCCTAGACTCCCCCCTGGGGGACCCCGCTGTACGGGTGCCCACTCTGAACCTCGCCACGTACCATGACTCGCTGCTGTCTTCCTGACAATATTCCTGATCCATTGGGGTTTTTGGTGTGTTGTGTGTGTGTTTTTGGTGTGTGTGTGTGTGGGTGTGTGTGTGAATGTGTGTGTGTGTGTGTGTGTGTTGTGTGGTTTTTTTGGGGGTTTGTGTGTGTGTGTGTGTGTGTTATGTGTGTGTGTAGTGTGTGTTGTGTGTATGTGTGTGTGTGTATGTTTTGGTGGTGCGTGGTTGTTGTACCACCTAGTTAGGTTGTAGGGGTGAGTCCAAGCTCCTGTGTTGTGGGGTGTGGGGCGTCCGTATACCTGTCTGTATTTTTTCACTACCAACTTTTTGTGTAAGGGAGGGCGGAGGGAGGAAGAGTGCTGGGATAGGTGGGGCAGGGTAATGGTGTTGTTGGAGTAATGGGGGTTGGTGTAGGGGGGGTTTTTTTGGGGGGGGGGGGCGGGGGGGCGGGGGGGGGGGGTTGTTGCTTATAAGGGGACAAGGGGGGTTTGACTTATCAAGGAGGGGGGGTTGACTGCACTTTTTCTTTTTCTCATTTTTCAAACAGAGTAGAAAACAAGAAAAAACCCTAAATCAATCAGTCTTTGTGGACAAACCCCAAAAAATACGGGGGGCAACGATATCAGAGCGGGGAATGATAAGAGATCATTACCCCCGCATAGAGCATTTAAATTAGGGGGCGCCTTCAAGTTTTAAAAATATTTACTCACTGAGCGAGGAGAGAGAGAGATACCAATATTATAACCCGGAAGGTACTCGAGGCCTTGGTCCCAAACCTCCACTGTCATAACAACATCGGAAGTGAGAGATATGGAGGAAGTGAAAAATAAAGTCTTGAAAAGCAGTGTGCCGTGAGTACAATTAAGAACTTGCACTTTACCCTCCCCCCAGGCTTTTCAACACTTACCAAAATTTCAGAAACACTTTTGGGGACAAATTAGAAGTCTTTAACAGGAAAGGGACAGTATCTTCCCAGGTGCCAGATCAGCCAGCTGTGAGGGATATTGACCCAGGGGGTCGCCAGCACAGCAGCACCTTTCCGACCAGGCAAAACACAGACAAGCCTGGCCTGGGGGCCGGGTTTAGGAGTAAAAAAAAACCCTCGAAAACTCAGAAAGGTTATAAAAGGGTAAGGCTGCTTAACTGAAAGAGAACGTTGAACTAAAGCGAGCACAACTAAAACAATAAGAAAGAAATAAACATTAACAACTTTGGAAGACTGTTTTGGAAAAGTGTCTGCAATACGAGTTTAGAGAACCAGTAGCACACATTGCAGAACCAGGGGGAAAAAAACCTCTTGTATTTTTGTTCTGTGTGATCCCAGGAAGGTTCCTTTGCATAACCCAGCCTCCGTGAAAACCGTTGAAAAGCAATAAAAAAAGACAGTTAAAATTGCGTTTACGATTTTAAACGAATCAGAAGAGGCATTATCAAGCTATCACATGGAAAATAATATCCCAGTTTCATTCAAAATGGCAACAACAACTCTAATGTAATTCAAAAACCCTTCCCCTAGAAACACCAGTTGGAAGTCCTTGGAGAGAGGCGACTTTTGTTATTTTATTATTTTTATGGGAGCCTAAAACCCAAAATTTTGGGGATTTCAACGCCTTGGAGGGGGGGGGGGGGGAAAGGCATTCAGGGTCTTTTTCAGGGAACTGGAGCACAGACCAATTCCCTAGAGCAAGAAAACCCCTCACCAGCGAAAGGAACCCCGCGTTGGGGGCTGTAATCTCAAAAAGATCAAAATTTTAAAAATACGCAGCACCACTAAAGTTTGAAGCCGCCAGGGAAGTTGATTATTAAGGGGATCAGCGGGGGTTTTAAAGGGATATGCCAATCTTACGACCACTCGAAATTTAACAAAAACCCTATACAGTTTTGTCAATTTTTCCAAAAAGAGGGCGGAGACCTGCCAGGACCTTTTTTTTTTTGGTAATTTAATAAAATACCCGTTTATTTAGTTTAGAAACAATTAATGATGTGTTCCCCTTTTAGGCTTACAGAATGTTTTGGGGGCCAAGACTGTTCAGCAGCTCCTACAGGCATGGGGGGGTAATAAAAACCCCCGCTTGCTTTAAGAGGGGGCGGAAGATACCTGATCACCGGTTGTGGGTTTATACTGGCCCACGTGTGCCCAAAAGACAAACCCGGTTGATCAGGGTCTAATCCACCGGAAAGGGCCCGGGCAAGGACTGGTCCAGGGGGGCGTTGACCCCCGGGAAAACCCCCAGGTAACTCTAGACAGCTTTTCGAATTATCCCCCCAAGAAGTATTTCGCTAAGTAAAAAACTAAGGGTATCCCCAAAAAAGTGGTTATTATGGGGTAAGGAAAGGTTTCTTTGCACCTCTTTGTAAGGAAGTGGTTTCGGATGGAAACCCTAAAAAATGTCCCCCTTCATGGTATTTGTTAAGTTGGTTGGGTTTTCAGCTGGCCAGGGTAACAGGTCCGCCACTCACCCTTTGTCAAGTTTCTTAGTAAAGAAAATTTGTTTTTTGAGAAATAAATGAGAATATTTATTATGATTAAAAGCCGATGCTTTTACTTTACTTTTGGGTTATTCTGGGTTTATTAAATCTACGTAATGTACTTTTAATGTGGCCACAACTCTGTTGCCCCAAGACACTGAAAAATAAAAATTTTTATTACCTAAAAGTAAATGAAACTTATTTAACTTGTTCACTAACTCAAACTTTAAACGCTTAAGGTTTAAACGTAATCTCTGGAATCCGGAAGAGAGAGATGATAATTTACACTTGGTTCCAAATCGCGCACTGATCATAACAGCTCCTGGGTGAGAGAGAAAGGGGGGCAGCAAGTGTACCCTGTCACAGACGTCAACATCTGTGGTCCAAGACTCTTCGTCCTTACACTAGCGTCTTCAAGAAACAGTAACATTTGTTATGACAATATTTCTTCTTCCATCTCCCTTAAATGCTTATTAATTCAGTATTTTTCCCCTTTGATTTTTTATAAAATTAAGTTTCATTATGATACAGTGATTTTTTCCCCCCCTGTCTCCCTTTGTTTTTCTAAGTATTTTGCTTTATCTGATCACTGGTTTTTGTTCTTGAGAAAGTATGAAAATTGTAAAAATTATGTGATTCTTCTTCTTTTACCTGTAGGAGTAATTTCCTTATTAATTGGAAACATCCCCATGTCTTAAAAGATTCATTTTTTAAAAATTCTTTTTTTTCCCCTGGCTCATTCATCTTGTTCAAATTTTGTCTTCACAGAATATTTTTAGTAGATGTACTACCTTCACAGTATATTTTCAATAAAGTTTTGACTAATTTTTTCACAGATTACACTCAAAACAGACGGAATTTTGAAAACACTGTCAAAACAATGTTTGTTGTCTGCTCCAGGCTGGTGGTACACCACTCTAAGTTCTTTTAAATTTTTGGGGCGGGAAATTTTAATAGGGTTGGTGTTCCGCACCAGCCACCATTTTTGTTATTTGTTATTCATCGTTTGTTTAATGTAAGGTAAAGGGGTTTTGGGTGCGGTTAAATATTTTAAAAAGCAGATATGTGATGGATTTACAGTGTTTTTAACATTTTTAAAATAAGCTGAATTGATTTGCTCTGCTGCTGCTAAAAAATAATAAAAATAAAAATTTAATAATAATAAATAAAAATAATAAAGGTATTTTTTGGCTAAAATTTCCCTTAAACTGATTTATGGGCTCATGTTTAACTTTAATTAATACACGGGCAAACTGCTGTAATTCTGGTGTTGGGAAAAACCTGCCTGGTGTTTGGAAAAACATCACCCAGGTGCCCTGTTCTTTAAATTTTTTTGGTACACAAAATTGTATAAATCTGCAGTTTTGCGCCTCCCCTGTTATATAAATGGTTAAATAGTGGAAATAAAAGTAGTTTGTTTCCCTGTCATGCTGCTTAACGCGGGTGAAAATGTAAGGTCACTGTTTACCTTCTGCTGCATGACGCAGGATGATCACATGTAAGGTCAGCTGTTTCCCTGTCATGCTGCATACCCAGGATAAATCCATTAAGGTCAGCTTTTTCCCTTGTCAGGGCTGAAATGACGCAGGATGCACATGTAAGGTCAGCTTTTTTCCCTTTCCCCATCTGCATGACGCAGGATGATCACTGAAAGGTCACTGTTTACCTGCCCATTGCATGACGCAGGATGATCACATGTAAGGTCAGCTTTTTCCCTTGTCATGCTGCATGACGCGGGGTGATCACTTTGTAAGGGTCAGTTTTTTAGTTTGTCATGCCCCATGACGCAGGATGATCACATGTAAGGTCATGTTTACCTTCATGCTGCTTGACGCAGGAGATCACATGCAAGGTCAGCTGTTTCCCCGTCATGCGCATGAGGGCCAGGATGATCACTTTGTAAGGTCAGTTTTTTTAAAACCTGTCATGCTGCATGACCAGATGATCAATGCAAGGTCGTGTTTCCCCTGTCTTGCTGCATGAGCAGGATGATCACATGTAAGGTCAGTTTTTTACCTGTCAGGGGCTGACATGCGCGGGATGTTTCACATGTAAGGTCAGCTTTTTACCTGTCTTGCTGCATGACGCGGATGACACAGGGAAAGGGGCAGCGGGGAGACTTCGAAACCCAGGGGCATTTCCAAAAGGGGTTCCCCAAACTGGGGCCCAAGCTTCAGGGGGTGTCCTTCCCAGAAAGCTGGATTTAACTATAAAAGGGAATTATGACCCTTACAAATAGCGTCACATACACAGCAAAGTGGAACAAAAAAAAATTAAATTTTACAGGAGAAAAGAGGAAGGAGAAAGGGGGAAGGAGAGGGGGGTCTCGGACTAGGGTGGTGAGAGGGGGGGGCGAAAACCCCCCCCCCCCCCCCATCGGCGACACGGGGAAAATTCTGCGGGAAATGTTCCTGCATGCCAACCCCTTTTTTCCCTGCGCATTTTTTTTGGGGGTTTCGCGTATTTCGGGAATGATTTTTTTTTGCGCTTTTCCCTTCAGGGGGTCGGTGGGGGGGGGGGCGGGGGCGGGGCTGGGGGGCGGCGGCGGCCCACGGTTTTTCCCCTTCGCCGCACCTGCAGGGCAAAATCTGTCAGGGGTTTCCTCGCTGCGTATTTTTTGTTGCACTTTTAATGCTCGCTATTTTTCCCTTTTTAACTCCCCTCCGCCGCCGCCGTCCCCAACCAAACCCCCCCCGCTACCACCCGTCCTACCCCCACCGCCACCACCACAAACCGTCACCACCACCCCCCGCCACCGCCATGGGGTACTGAGCACTTCTAGGATTTTGCGATTTTTTACTTTTATAAGGCCCCTTCTCGCAGGGGTGGCGTGGAGCTGCTGGCGCTGCAGTGTGTCTGACAGAAGGGGGCACGTGAGCGAGAATGACGGGGAAAAAAAAATATGTTTTCAGAAAGCAGTTTTCGGCAGTTTTATCAGGGGCGGGTACTAAACCACAGACCGTGTCAAGCAAGTTTTATTACCCGGGCGAGAATTTACCAAAAAGGGCCCACAGAAAATTTTCCCTTTCCCGGGGCCCTTTTTAATGGGATACTTGAGAATGGGGGTTAGGCCGGGGGAGGTTTCTTTGTGTGGAGGGGAAACAAAAACTCTTTTGTGGAGGCAAACAACAATTTTGTGCTGGAGGCAAAAAACACTTTGTGCACATACTTAGCAATTTCCCCCGCCCTCCCTTTGGCCAGAAGTATTTAATTCGTGCCTGTCTGACGCTGCGGTCTTTCCCCCGGGTGGGGCCCGCTCCTGGGGCATCGTGAAACCCAAATTTTTGAGTTTTTGTACTAAAGGGTTCTGGGGTCCCAACTGGTGGACGGTTTTTTGCCGGATCCACCGCTTTGGCCCCAGGGCAAAGGCACTCCCTTGGTTTTTCAAAAAAAGTTTGCAGCTTTGGGGACATGCAGGGTTTTTCATGAGGGAATTAAAGGGGAGCAGGTGACGCCCGCGAGAGAGGCAAAAACCGGGGATGTCTAACTTAGGGGGTGACCTCTGGCGGGATCTGCAAGAACCCACATGTAGGCTTACTGTCTAACCAAACCCCCACATTTCCCCCCCTACAACATCCCGATCGCAGTTCAACCACCCACCCCACCCTCCAACACCACCACTTCCACCCCCAAAATCCACGAGGAAGGTTGGGATTTAAAGAGGGGGGAAAGAAAGGGAGTAAGTGGGGGGAGAATAAAGAGGAAAGGATGAAGGAAGGAAGGAAGGGAAGGGAAAGGGGGAGGGGGGGAGAAAGAAGGTTTTTAAAGTTTTAATAATGCTGTACGTAAACTGTAGGAAAATGTATTTACCTTTTTTCCCCGTCTCTTCCCCTTCACCCCCTTTCCCCCCCCTCTCTCCTTTTCCTTCCCTTCCTTCTCTCTCTGTCTCCCCTCCCTCCTTGTTTACATTGTGTTTTTTTAAAAGGGTTTGGGTTAAGGTTTCCCAACGTTATTTTTTCAAGCTAAGAGCTTTGGGACTTACACCGCTTTTTTTCAAGACTTTTTTTGTTATGAGACACACAAGTAGGGAAAAGGATGAAGTTGGAGCCCTCTGGGGGCCCCTTGTTCATATGGGGTCCCTTTGGGGGGCCTCTGGGGGGCTTTCCCTGGGCCCTTTGTGGTCGTGATTTTCCTTGATCAAATGACTTTTTTTGTTTTATCTTTTAATTTTTGTAAAATCTGGGTTTAGTAAATTGGCCATCCGGGGTTAAAAAGGTCTAAAAAAGTGTTTTTCCGGGGGAAAAATGAAAAGGGGTGGGTTGGGGTGGGGGGCCCGGCGGGGGGGGACAACTACCTCTCCCCTTTTCCCACCCCCGGGGGGCCCCCCCACCCCTCCCCTCCTTCCTCCCCCCCCCTTCTCTCCCTCCTTTTGGGTCTTCTCAAAACTCTCCCCCTACCCCTTTCCCCCTTTCCTTCTCCCCCCACTTTCTGGGGGGGGCCCCAATTCCTTAAGCTTTCCATATTTCCACCAAATCCCTTTTCCCTTTTCATTTGGAGGGGTGGGGGGGGGGGTGGGGGAGGGTGTACCCGGAACATCTTTGTCCCAAGATTCTTCACCAACACAAAGTACTTAACCTTTTATTCTAATTCTTGGCACGTAACCACCATTCCCCCTCCTCCCTCCTCCTTCTTCCCTCCTCCCACTCCCCCACCTCCTCCACTCTCCACCACCACCCCTCCTCCTCTCCTCCACCACCTCCTCCACTCCTCCACCCTCTCCTCCACCATCACAGTTACACCAAAATGATGGATGTTATAACGTCCCAAAAACATATCTGGTCTCCCACATTGTGAAAATCCCAAAAGAATTATTTTGTGTACCCAAGTTTGTGTGTACACTCCTTCCTTCCTTCCTCCTTCCTTCCTTCCTTCCTTCTTTTCCCTTTCCCTTTCCCTTTCCCCCCCTGCCTTCCCGCCTTCCTGCCTTCCCTTCCTTCCTTCCTTCTTCCCTTTCCTTCCTTTTCCTTCCTGCCTTCCTTCCTTCCTTCCTTCCTTCCTTCCTTCCTTCCTTCTTTCTTCCTTCCTTTCCCTTCCTACCTTCCTGCCTTCCTTCCTGCTTCCTTCCTTCCTTCCTTCTTCTTCCTTCCTTCCTTCCTTCCTTCCTCCTGCCTTCCTTCCTGCCTTCCTTCCTTCCTTCCTTCCTTCCTGCCTTCCTGCCTTCCTTCCCTTCCTTCCTTCCTTCCTGCCTTCCTTCCCTTTCCCTTCCTGCCTGCCTTCCTTCCTTTCCTGCCTTCCTTCCTTCCTTCCTTCCTGCCTTCTTCTTTCCTTCCTTCCTTCCTTCTCTTTCCTTCCTTCTTCCTTCCTTCACTTTCCTTCCTTTCTTCCTTCCTTCCTTCCTTCCTTCTTTCCTTCCTTCCTTCTTTCCTTCCTTTCCTTTCCTTCCTTCCTTCCTTCCTTCTTTCCTTCCTTCATTCTTCCTTCCTCCTTCCTTCCTCTTTCCTTCCTTTCCTTCTTCCTCTTCCTTCTTCCTTCCTTCCTTCTTCCTTCCTTCCTTCCTTCCTTCCTTCCTTCCTTTCCTTCCTTTTCTTCTTTTTCCTTCCTTTTCCTTCTTTCTTTCTTCCTTCCTTCTTTTTCCTTCTTCTTTCCTTCTTTCTTCCTTCCTCCTTCCTTCCTTCTTTCCTTCCTTCTTCCTTCCTTCCTTCTTTCCTCCTTCTTTCCTTCCTTCTCCTTCTTTCCTTCCTTCCTTCCTTCTTTCCTTCATTCCTCCTTCTTTCTTTCCTTCCTTCCTTCCTTCCTTCCTTTCCTTCCTTCCTTCCTTCATTCTTTCCTTCCTTCCTTCTTTCCTTTCTTCCTTCCTTCTTTCCTTCCTTCCTTCCTGCCTTCCTTCCTTCTTCCTCCTTCCTTCCTTCCTTCCTTCCTTCCTCCTTTCCTTCCTTCCTTCCTTCCTTCTTTCCTTCCTTCCTTCCTTCCTTCTTTCTTTCCTTCCTTCCTTCCTGCCTTCCTTATTCTTTCCTTCCTTCCTTCTTTCTTTCCTTTCTTCCTTCCTTCCTTCCCTTCCTTCCTTCCTTCTTTCCTTCTTTCCTTCCTTCCTTCCTCCCTTCCTTCCTTCTTTCCTTCCTTCCTTCATTCCTTCCTTCCTTCCATGTACAACCGTACATTCTGCGCCCACGTGTGAGACATTCCATCATGCCTTTGGTTGGACCGCGATTCTGCTAGCAACAACAGCCTGATTGATTAGGCCATCAACCAGGAGGGGATGACCACGCCGAGGGGAAGGGGAGACGGGGGAAGTAGGGGGAGGATAACCCCGGTAATTATCAACGGGTACGGAGGTCATCGTTGTGGTGGTGATCATGTCTTTGTGGTAGACACCACTGTCTTCTGGGCTGCGGGCTGAGTGCAGCAACAGCATAGTTGAGCAGTTACTCACCAATGAAGACTGGCATCCGGCTAGGCTTCCAGAAAAGAATAAGAATCGATACCAGTTACAGGTATGTTACAGATACATCAGAAGAGGCAAGAGAGGCGCTACACCAGTCCAGAAGCTGCTGCAGTGTTTTCCAAGTGCAGAGAAGACGAGGCGATCACCTGGCAGTGTCCACAGGTCTGCCAAAGGTGCCTACTCTTCCCTTCCAGTGTCCACAGGTCTACCAGAGGTACCTACCATTACCTGGCAGTAACCACAAGTCTGCCGGAGGCACCTACTCTCACCTTGCTGTGTCCACAGGTCTGCCAAAGGTGCCTACTCTTCCCTTCCAGTGTCTACAGGTCTACCAGAGGTACCTACCATTACCTGGCAGTAACCACAAGTCTGCCGGAGACACCTACTCTCACCTGGCAGTGACCACAAGTCTGCCGGAGGCACCTACTCTCACCTGGCAGTGACCACAAGTCTGCCGGAGGCACCTACTCTCACCTGGCAGTAACCACAAGTCTGCCGGAGGCACCTACTCTCCTCTGGCAGTGTCCACAGGTCTACCAGAGGTACCTACGATCACCTGGCAATGACCACAGGTCTGCCAGGGGCACTTACCATCACCTGGCAGTGACCAAATGGCGACCAGTGGTACCTACTCTCATCTGCAAGTGACTACAGGTCTGCCAGAGGTACTTATCATCACCTGACAGTGTCTGCAGGTCTACCAGAGGTACCTACTTACCATCAACAGTTTTAATTATCTTACATTTAGATTTAGAAAGGACATAGGAAAGTATTGGTTTGGAAATAGGGTAGTTGATGAGTGGAACAGTCTACCTAGTTGGGTTATTGAGGCTGGGACTTTGGGTAGTTTCAAATTTAGGTTGGATAAGTACATGAGTGGGAGGGGTTGGATTTGAGTGGGACTTTCACATCAGAGCTTATTTCTTGGGTGGCATTGAAAATTGGGTTGGGCAAATGTTTTGTTAGTGGGATGAATTGTAAAGGACCTGCCTAGTATGGGCCAACAGGCCTCCTGCAATGTTCCTCCTTTCTTATGTTCTTATGTTCGCCCCGTTTCCGTTCGGGGTTTTGGGTTTTTTAAACTCGATTCCATTTTTTAATTTTCTTCCATCTCTGCATGCCCGGTAACTGCTTTTCCCCCCCCCCCCCCTTCCTTGGCATGTCCGGTAACTGCATTTTTGTCCTCTCTGCATGTCCGGTAACTGCATTTTTGGCCTTCTGCATGTTGTCCTCTCTGCTTGTCCGAGAAAACTGCATGTTGCCCTCTTGCATGTCCGAGTAACTGCATGTTTCCTCTCTGAAGTTGTCCTTCGGTATGTCCGGGGTAACTGAATGTTTTTCCTCTCGCATGTCGAGAAAATCCCTGTTGCCTCTTGCATGTCCGAGTAACGGGCTTGTTGTCCTTTTGTGTCCGATAATTTGCATGTTGTCCCTCTCCCATGCCCTATTTTAATTTTTTTTTTTTTTATTTATTCTGGGGGCCCTGGGGGAAAAACTTGGTTTTTGTGTGTAGATGGGGATTTACTGTCCTCGGGGGGATGTACCCCCCTTAAAACTTTCCCCCTCCCCCCTCCCCCCCCCTCCCCCCTCCCTCCCTTTCCTTTAAACCCCCTTTCCCCCTTTCCCTTTCTTTCCCTTATTTCCCCCCCCCTCATTCCCCCTCACTCAGCAGGTTCATAAGCTTCCAAAATTTTTTTAAACACCTGGGAGAGGTTCCTTGATATAATACCCCTTAGAAATTTTTGTCACGGGAAATGTGCAAAATAAACCACGGGGGGAGTTGAATGATGTTCTGGCCCTTTTCCCTTTTTGCATTCGGGCACGATCAGGAGCTTGCGTTTTTTCTTGGTTTTTTGTCCTTTGTCTGAAAAAATTGAAGCTCTTGTTGTGTTGTTTGCAACACGAAAGGCTAAAAAAAAACTATCATTCAACCCGGTTTTTAATATAATATATTTTTAAAATATATTTTTTTATAAATTTTTATATATTTATATATATTATTTTTATATATTTTAAAACCCATATAAAATATATATATATATATATATTAACCTTCGTGAAACCGTTGGGGTTTTAAAAATAACCAAGGATTCAACCAGCATCCCTTTGGTCTGGGGGGGGGTCGAAGGGGGGCGCTGCCCCCCAAGGGAATCATTTTCGGGCGGGAAATCCACCCAACCGCCTGGCAGTAATTCCCATTCCCTACTGCCAGGGGCCGTGTAAACCCTTTTTTTCAGGGGGTTTTGAGCAGAGGGAGAGGTAGAGGAGGAGAGGGGGGGGTTTTAAAAGAGAGAGAGAGGAGGTAGATTGAGAAAAAGAGAGAAAGGGGGAGGAGGGGAGAGAAGAGGAGAGAGACAGAGGATTGCAGGGAAGCACGGTGGGCTCCATAAAAGTTAGAGGGACTGACTTGTCGGGGTCAGGGTGAAAACCCTCCCTTTAATAACTGCCAGGTCGGGCGGGAAAAACCCCCCATTAACTGTCAGGTCGGGGGAAAAAAACCTCCATGAAAAAATTTTTGGGTTTTGTGCTGAAAACCCCCCATGAAAAACTGTCAGGTCAGAGCTGAAAATCCCCATTTTAACTTTCGGTCAGAGCTGACAACCCCCCATTAACTGTGGGCCCAGGGCTAAAACCCAACCCCCAATGAAAAACTGCCGGGGCGGGGCGGACAACCCCCCCATTAACTGTCAGTCGGGCTGAAAAACCCCCCTTTGGGATAACTGCCAGGTCAGGGCGGGAAAACCCTCCCTTTAAACTGTAGGTCGGGCGGGAAAACCCCCAGGGATAACTAGGTCAGGGGGGACAACCCCCCATGTAACTTTTCAGATCGGGGCCCTGAAAACCCTCCCATGAAAAACTTCAGGTAAAAGGGCGAAAAAAAAACCCCCCAATGATAATTGTGATGTGTCCAGCTGGGCTTGTGAGGTCTTGGGGAGACCAAATTTTAACCAATTTTTATGGTCACACCTTGCCTTGGAAAAAGGGTCTGTAGCCACCCCCCAAACGTCTGGGGGTTTGTTTTGTTCTTGCCGGCGTCAAAACCTTTGGGCTTTCAGGTCGTACACGGGGTTTGGGAGGGTACTTGGACCCCCATAAAAGGGCCCCAAGGGAAAAGTTGAGTAGAGGATTCGAGCGGAGCTGTGCGGGGGGGGGAGAGCTCCCGGCCGGGGACTTCGAGCGGAAAAAGCTGCTGGGGGGCAGGGCCGGGAGAAAGGTGCTGGTCTCTGGAGGAGGGCTGTTGGGGCAAATTGGGGGAGGTAATGGCTTGGGGCAGTACTCGGGGCTGTGTAGGTCTTGGGGCCTGGGGGTTTTTCCTGTGTTTAAAAAGTCCCCCCCGAAATTTAAATTTTAAGTTACATTCATTTTGGTCAAGTTGTTGGTTCCCCCTCTCCTGCTTATGTGTTTCCATCCCAAATTTTTCAAACCAAATAATGTTCTCCCGTTCCCCAAATTTTATTTTTGTACAAGGACTTTTTTTTTAAAACTGTGTTTGGTTGAAAAGTAATATTCATGCCCCCGTTAAATTTTCTTTTTTATTCATTATTTTTATTTCATGTAGGGAGAGGGAAATTTTAGTGTTGGGGGGGTTTGAGGGAATGAGAGGTGAAGTTGTAGTCACCAGTGACCTATATTTCCTACTCCGCACCCAAATTTCCCCCCCTACTGCCTCGGCTGGCCCCTTTCCTACTGGGCTCCCCCCCGCTTTTCCCCCCTATTTTCCCCCAAACATTACCCCCTCATGACAAAATGCCCGGGGAGGGCTGGGAAAAACCCCCCATTAAATGGGCAGGTCAGGGCTAACAAACCCCCATGATAACGGGTTTGGTCAGGGGGACAAAACCTTTACCTTTTATAACCGTAAACAGAGCGGAACCTCCCCTTTAAAGGGCAGGGGAGGGCTAACAAAAAAACCCCCCCCATTTATAAATTTCCAGGTCAGGGCTGACAAAACCCCCCATTAACGGGCAGGTCAGGGTTTACTACCTCCCATGATAACTGCCAGATCAGGGCTGACAACCTCCCATTAACTGTCAGGTCAGGGCTAACAACCTCCCATGATAACTGTTAGGTCAGGGCTGACAACCTCCCATGATAACTGTCAGGTCAGGGCTGACAACCTCCCATGATAACTGCCAGGTCAGGGCTGACAACCTCCCATTAACTGTCAGGTTAGGGCTAACAACCTCCCGTGATAACTGTTAGGTCAGGGCTGACAACCTCCCATGATAACTGTCAGGTCAGAGCTGACAACCTCCCATGATAACTGTCAGGTCAGAGCTGACAACCTCCCATTAACTGTCAGGCTAGGGCTGACAACCTCCCATGATAACTGTCAGGTCAGGGCTGACAACCTCCCATGATAACTGCCAGGTCAGGGCTGACAACCTCCCATGATAACTGTCAGGTCAGGGCTGACAACCTCCCATGATAACTGCCAGGTCAGGGCTGACAACCTCCCATGATAACTGCCAGGTCAGGGCTGACAACCTCCCATTAACTGTCAGGTCAGGGCTGACAACCTCCCATGATAACTGCCAGGTCAGAGCTGACAACCTCCCATTAACTGTCAGGTCAGGGCTGACAACCTCCCATGATAACTGCCAGGTCAGGGCTGACAACCTCCCATGATAACTGACAGATCAGGGCTGACAACCTCCCATGATAATTGTCAGGTCAGGGCTGACAACCTCCCATGATAACTGTCAGGTCAGGGCTGACAACCTCCCATTAACTGTCAGGTCAGGGCTAACAACCTCCCATGATTACTGTTAGGTCAGGGCTGACAACCTCCCATGATAACTGTCAGGTCAGAGCTGACAACCTCCCATTAACTGTCAGGTCAGGGCTAACAACCTCCCATGATAAAATGCCAGGTCAGGGTGACAACCTCCCTTAACTGTCAGGGCGGGCTGACCCAAACCCCCCATGATAAATGCCAGGTCAGGGCTGACAACCTCCCATTAACTGTCAGGTCAGGGCTGACACCTCCCAGATAATGCAGGTCAGGTGAAACCTCCTGATAACGCCAGGTGGGCTGAAACCTCCATGGTAACTGCAAGGGCAGGGCTAAA
>NC_069407.1:3821811-3840558 GCF_026875155.1 Cherax quadricarinatus | reverse complement strand
TAAAAAGTGTTCAGGTTTGAAAGTTGCCCCTTGACAAAGTACAAGTGTTCCGGTTTGAAAGTTTTTCCCTGACAAAGTAAAAAGTTTTTTCCCAGGTTTGAAGTTGTCCTGACAAAGTAACAAGTGTTCCAGTGTTTTGAAAGTTGTCCCTGAGAAAGTAACAAGTGTTCCAGTGTTTGGAAGTTGTTCCTGACATAGTAACAGTGTTCCAGTGTTTGAAAGTTGTCCCTGACAAGTAACAAGTGTTCCAGTGTTTGAAAGTTGTCCCTGAGAAAGTAACAAGTGTTCCAGTGTTGAAGTGTTCCTGACATAGTAAACAAGTGTTCCAGTGTTTGAAAGTTGTCCCTGACAAAGTAACAAGTGTTCCAGTGTTGAAAGTTGTTCCTGACATAGTAACAAGTGTTCCAGTGTTTGAAAGTTTGTTCCTGACAAAAGTAACAAGTGTTCCAGTGTTTGAAAGTTGTCCCTGACAAAGTAACAAGTGTTCCAGTGTTTGAAAGTTGTCCCTGACAAAGTAACAAGTGTTTCAGTGTTTGAAAGTTGTCCCTGACAAAGTAACAAGTGTTCCAGTGTTTGAAAGTTGTCCCTGACAAAGTAACAAGTGTTCCAGTGTTTGAAAGTTGTCCCTGACAAAGTAACAAGTGTTCCAGTGTTTGAAAGTTGTCCCTGAGAAAGTAACAAGTGTTCCAGTGTTTGAAAGTTGTTCCTGACATAGTAACAAGTGTTCCAGTGTTTGAAAGTTGTTCCTGACAAAGTAACAAGTGTTCCAGTGTTTGAAAGTTGTCCCTGACAAAGTAACAAGTGTTCCAGTGTTTGAAAGTTGTCCCTGACAAAGTAACAAGTGTTCCAGTGTTTGAAAGTTGTTCCTGACATAGTAACAAGTGTTCCAGTGTTTGAAAGTTGTCCCTGAGAAAGTAACAAGTGTTCCAGTGTTTGAAAGTTGTCCCTGACAAAGTAACAAGTGTTCCAGTGTTTGAAAGTTGTCCCTGACAAAGTGCCAAGTGTTTGAGTATTTAACGAATCTCCCCTGACATAAGTAACAAGAGAAACAATTATGTCAAGTAACCATTAACGAACATAAATTTAAGTATTTAAAACTTGTCGTAATCTCCATTTATAATTGTTCTTCTTAACTCTATGTTTCTTTTCCGCTTTACCACTTATCTTTCTTTTCTCAATCCTTCTTTATGAGCTCTACCATCTTTATTTTCTACGTTGTTATATACACCGCGAGGTGTATGTCACTCAGTGTATACACATACACACTTTACCTGAATTTCTACTTTACCGATAGGATGGATAATGAGAACGTTCAAGACAAGAGATGCCAAGACAGTGATCCTTTTTAAGTCACTTGTTCTCTCTAGACTGGAATATTGCTGTACATTAACATCTCCGTTCAAGGCAGGTGAAATTGCAGATCTAGAGAGTGTACAGATAACCTTTACTGCACATATAAGTTCCATCAAACACCAGATGCACCTGGAAACACTTGACTTGTACTCACTGGAGCGCAGGCGAGAGATACATCGTAATCTACATCTGGAATATCCGGAGGGATTGGTCCCTAATCTGCACACAGAAATCATTCCTTACGAAAGTAAAAGACTTGGCAAATGATGCAACAAATCTCTAGTGAAAAGTAGGAGCGCCATTAGTACACTAAGAGAAAACACCATACGTGTACAGGGCCCAAGACTGTTCAACAGCATCGCACCAGCCATAATAGGGGCATTATCAATAGACCCCTGGTTGTCTTCATGAGGGAGCTGGACAGATATCTAAAGTCAGTACTGGATCAGCCGTGGTTCATACATTGAACTACATGCGGCCAGCAATAACAGCCTGGTTGATCAGGCTCTGATCCACTAGAAGGCCTGGTCATGGACCGGGCCGCGGGGGCGTTGATCCCCAGAATACCCTCCAGGTAGACTCCAGGTAGGTAGGATTTGAAGTGTTCTTGACATGTGGTGAACAGGTGAAGCTGCAGCCTTAATGACCCTCGTGTGGCTGACAACCTTCTTGAATTTAAACCCAATTAACGAACGAGTCATCTTACATATACAGTGGAACCCTCGGTGTTTGAACTTAATTGGTTCCTAGGTGGTGTTCGAACTGCGAAAAGTTCGATATCCGGAACAGTATTTCCCAGGCTTTATCAGCCTCGCACACTGGAAGATGTTGAACTGACTCTTCCAGAAGTCTCTGAGAGCCAGGTCAGTGTCAGAGGTCACGTCAAAACACTCTTGAAACACGACTTTCCTGTAAAGTTTTTTACAACTGAATTTTAAACAAGTCAGGGCGTTCGCACTCCAGAAAAATATTCAAAGATCAGGTCACATTTTTCTGAACAAAATTGTTCGAACTCCGGTATGTTCGAACACCGGGGTTCCACTGTATACCGATTAATATAAACCTCTCTTTATGTGTATTCACATTATTACTGCAATAAGATGAGGGTCAACAGGTGATGTTGCAATATACACAACAACCACATTATTATAATCATAGCCAAGTGCTAAACCTATAAGGGTCATACACCGCTGCAGAGTATACATAAATCACGTTACCATAACACGGGTGGGGTTCGATCCCGCGTTACGACTGGAGGTAGGGGGAGGGGGGGCTTACACTTGCGTCAGGGTAGCACTTAAACGTTACGTTATTTTCTTTATAATCGTGTTTTTTTGAGAAAATGTGAGTCATAGTGTATGTTAGTCTCCAGCACAGGTGTAGTCGGTAGGCTTCAAACCCCAGATGAACTTTTTGACTTTTTTTTCTCTCTCTCTCTTCATTTTTCCTACGATCCTTCTCGACTTTCTTTCTTCCTGCATCTCTCTCTCTCTTCCTCCCTTGCTAATTTAATTACAATCGTTTTTTTTCTCTGTATTCCCCTTTCTCTCTCTCTCTCTCTCTCTCTTCTCTCTCTCTCTCTCTCTCCCCTCTCTCTCTCTCTCTCTCTCTCTCTCTCTCTCTCTCTCTCTCCTCTCTTGCCTTAATTAATTTACAATTGTTATACATTAATTGTTTTCTCTCTTATCTTCAAAGAGGAGAGAGAGAGAGAGAGAGAGAGAGAGAGAGAGAGAGAGAGAAGAGAGAGAGAGAAGAGGAGAAGAGAGAGAGAGAGAGAGAGAGAGAGAGAGAGGTAACACAAGAGTATATGCCAACTACAGATTAAACTTGCTGCTGTGTTACTGTCACCGCTTAACGTACAACTACCACTGCTACTGTTCCTACTACTACTACTACTACGACTACTGCCACTACTCATACTATTGCTACTACTACTACTATCACTGTTATTACTACTAATATTACTACTTCGATAACTATCAGCGCATCCCTGTAGCTGCAGGTGTGTGTATGTGTGTGTGTGTGTGTGTGTGTGTGTATGTGTGTGTGTGTGTGTGTGTGTGTGTGTGTGTGTGTGTTTATGTGTGTGTGTGTGTGTGTTTATGTGTGTGTGTGTGTGTTGTTTATGTGTGTGTGTGTGTGTGTGTGTGTGTGTGTGTGTGTGTGTGTGTGTGTGTGTATGTGTGTGTGTGTGTGTGTGTGTGTGTGTGTGTGTGTGTGTGTGTGTGTGTGTGTGTGTGTGTGTGTGTGTGTGTGTGTGTTGTGTGTGTTGTGTGTGTTGTGTGTGTGTGTGCAGGACTGGCCTGAACACACCCATGACCTCTCCTTCACTGTGGTAACTCAGAGACTTAGTTCACTTTGAGTGAGGACATCAAAGGCTAGCCTTAAGAGTACAGCTGCTGCACCATCACCGATGGTACTCCTCTCAGAGTACAGCTGCAGCATCTGCTCCTCTCAGAGTACAGCTGTAGCACCACCGGTACTCCTCTCAGAATACGGCTGCAGCAGCACCTCTTCATCCCTACAGCAACTTTATCCTCGCATAGTTGTACTTCCAGAGGTCGAGTCACAGCTCCTGGCTCTGCGACTTAACTGCCATTACACATATGGTTTGACTGGGGAAAACTGTGTCGACAAGTACGGTCGAGAGGACCGGATTGTAAATTTGACTACGTTTAGCTTAATGTTGAGCCTTATTTATAGTGGTAATATTGGTGGGAGTGTTGCATTATGCACAGCACTGCTGTCACTGCCAATCCTAACATCCATGACATCACAGCACTTCTGTCACTGCCTCTCCTAACATCCATGACAACACAGCACTGCTGTCACTGCCTCTCCTAACATCCATGACAACACAGCACTGCTGCCACTGCCTCTTCTAATATCCATGACAACACAGCACTGCTGCCACTGCCTCTCCTAACATCCATGACAACACAGCACTGCTGCCACTGCCTCTCCTAACATCCATGACAACACAGCACTGCTGCCACTGCCTCTCCTAACATCCATGACAACACAGCACTGCTGTCACTGCCTCTCCTAACATCCATGACAACACAGCACTGCTGTCACTGCCTCTCCTAACATCCATGACAAAAACAGCACTGCTGCCACTGCCTCTCCTAACATCCATGACAACACAGCACTGCTGCCACTGCCTCTTCTAATATCCATGACAACACAGCACTGCTGTCACTGCCTCTCCTAACATCCATGACAACACAGCACTGCTGCCACTGCCTCTTCTAATATCCATGACAACACAGCACTGCTGTCACTGCCTCTTCTAACATCCATGACAACACAGCACTGCTGTCACTGCCTCTTCTAATATCCATGACAACACAGCACTGTTTGTCACTGCCTCCCCTAACATCCATGAAAAACACAGCACTGCTGCCACTGCCTCTTTAATATCCATGACAACCAGCACTGCTGTCACTGCCTCTCCTAACATCCATGACCAACACAGCACTGCTGCCACTGCCTCTTTCTAATATCCATGACAACACAGCACTGCTGTCACTGCCTCTTCTAAAAATCCATGACAACACAGCACTGCTGTCACTGCCTCTTCTAATATCCATGAAACACAGCACTGCTGTCACTGCCTCTCTAACATCCATGACAAACACAGCACTGCTGCCACTGCCTCTTCTAATATCCATGACAACACAGCACTGCTGTCATGCCTCTTCTAACATCCATGACAACACATCACTGTTGTCACTGCCTTTTTAAAATATCCAGGGACAAACACAGCACCGCTGTCACTGCCTCTCTAACATCCATGACAACACAGCACTGCTGTCACTGCCTCTCCTAACGTCCATGACAACACAAGCACTGCTGTCACTGCCTCTTCTAACATCCTTGACAACACAACACTGCTGCCACTGCCTCTTCTAATATCCATGACAAACACAGCACTGCTCTCACTGCCTCTTCTAACATCCATGACAACACCAGCACTGCTGCCACTGCTCTTCTAACATCCATGAAAAACACAGCACTGCTGCCACTGCCTCTTTAATATCCATGACAACACAGCACTGCTGCCACTGCCTCTTCTAACATCCATGACAACACAGCACTGCTGCCACTGCCTCTTCTAATATCCATGACAACACAGCACTGCTGCCACTGCCTCTTCTAACATCCATGACAACACAGCACTGCGGTCCACTGCCTCTTCTAATATCCATGACAACACATCATGCTGTCACTGCCTCTCCTAACATCCATGAAAACCCCACAGCAATGCTGCCACTGCCTCTTCTAATATCCATGACAACACAGCACCGCTGTCACTGTCTCTCCTAACACCCATGACAACACAGCACTGCTGTCACTGCCTCTCCAAAAACACCCATGACAACACAGCACTGCTGTCACTGCCTCTTCTAACATCCATGACAACACAGCACTGCTGTCACTGCCTCTTCTAATATCCATGACAACACAGCACTGCTGTCACTGCCTCTCCTAACTCCATGAAAAACACAGCACTGCTGCCACTGCCTCTTCTAATATCCTGACAACACACCCACCGCTGTCACTGCCTCTCCTAACATCCATGACAACACAGCACTGCTGTCACTGCCTCTCCTAACATCCATGACAACACAGCACCGCTGTCACTGCCTCTCCTAACATCCATGACAACACAGCACTGCTGTCACTGCCTCTCCAAAACATCCATGACAACACAGCACCGCTGTCACTGCCCTCCAAAACATCCATGACAACACAGCACTGCTGTCACTGCCTCTCCTACATCCATGACAACACAGCACTGCTGTCACTGCCTCTCCTAACATCCATGACAACACAGCACTGCTGTCTTGCCACTAGCGCCCACACCAGCACCCAGCCCACACCAGCACCCACGCCCACACCAGCACCCACACCAGCACCCATGCCACATCAGCACCCAACCGGGCGTCAACGCCCCAACCAGCATCCACGCCCACGCCGGCATCAACGCCCACACCAGCACCCACACCAGCACCCATGCCCACAACAGCACCCACACCAGCGCCAACGCCCACACCAGCACCCACGCCCACGCCAGCATCAACGCCCACCTATGCAGCACAGCAGGTGGAGCAGCAGTGGGCGTGGGAGAACAATGCACCTTTACGAGGTTCGCCAGACACGAGGTACACGAAGGTTTCACCCAATTGCTTAGATCCACCACTCTACAGCAGTGCCAGGGTGGGTAGTGCCAGGGTTGGCAGTGCCATCGTGGGCACGGCAGTGTCACTCATACCCAGGGTGGGCAGGTTGGTCGCACTCAGCTCTGGACCCGAGGCCTGGAGACCTGTGACGGACCTATGAGGTGCTCGTGGCGTACCTGTGACGCACATGTGACGTACGTGTGACGGACCTCATAAAACCTTCAGAAAACATGACGAGGAACCAAATTGTAAACATTGTAAAATTATACTACTGGAGCACAGGGATCCGCCCTGGAGAGCACCTGCTGCTGTTGGAGCCCAGGGATCCGCCCTAGAGAGCACCTGCTGCTGCTGGAGCCCTGGGATCCGCCCTGGAGAGCACCTGCTGCTGCTGGAGCCCAGGGATCCGCCCTAGAGAGCACCTGCTGCTGCTGGAGCCCTGGGAACCACCCGGTAGAGCACCTGCTAATGCTGGAGCACCGGAATCCACCCTGGAGAGCACCTACTGCTGCTGGAGCATCGGGATCCACCCTGGAGAGCACCTGCTGCTGCTGGAGCCCTGGGATCCACCCTGGAGAGCACCTGCTGCTGGAGCCCTGGGAACCACCCTGGAGAGCACCTCCTGCTGCTGGAAACCTGGGATCCACCGTGGAGAGCACCTCCTGCTGCTGGAGCCCTGGGATCCACCCTAGAGAGCACCTGCTGCTGTTTTAGCCCTGAGATCCACCCGTTAGAGCACCTGCTGCTGCTGGAGCACCGGGAGCCACCCTGTAGAGCACCTGCTGCTGCTGGAGCACCGAGATCTACCCTGTAGAGCACCTGCTGCTGCTGGAGCACCGGGATCCACCCTGGAGAGCACCTGCTGCTGCTGTAGCCCTGGGATCCACCCGATAGAACACCTGCTGCTGCTGGAGCACCGGGATCTACCCTGTAGAGCACCTGCTGCTGTTTTAGCCCTGGGATCCACCCGTTAGTGCACCTGCTGCTGCTGGAGCACCGGGATCCACCCTGTAGAGCACCTGCTGCTGCTGGATTCTCGGGGATATAAAACTGTTCACGTCAGATACAAGCGGAGACACCAGTTCGAATTCCCGGCATTAGCAATGAATTACACCGAACTGCGACAAGACTGCAGAACTCTTGGGAACAAACCCAAAATGCAGGTGCGGTATACAGGGATTTCGCGAAAGCATCTGACATGTGCTACCACGGAGCGATAACCTTTCAAGATGACTTCACATATTAGGAAAAGTAAGTAAACCCCAGCATAAGCAAAGGGAAAAAAAAAACGAATCCGGTGCCCAAGGCACGCCCTGGAATCCTTGCTGTTTCTACTGAGGTTTTAAGAGAGGCTTTTTGTACCTCTCTCTAATCCCTTGTTCCATTTTTTGTAACGCGAAAAAGCTCCGGGAAGCAAACTTTTTTTACATTAAATGCGCATTAGTTGCACATGTGCCCTTTTTTTCCTAACATATTGTGGGAAATTTTAACCAGCTTTTTAAAAGCAATTTGAATGATGACAAAACCCCAATGCTCGATCAGATACAGAAGGGATGTAAAGAAAGAAGTGCCCCTCTCCATACAAAAACACGGGGGGATCCTCACATACACAACACGGGGGGACCCTCACATACACAAACGGGGGGGACCCTCTATCACAACACGGGAGGACCCTCTCATACCCCAAAAGGGAGGCCCTCTCATACACAACAGGGGAGGACCCTTCATACAAAAACACGGGGGGGACCCTCTCTTCACAACAGGGGAAAGGACCCTCTTTCACAACCGGGAGGACCTTCTAATACACAAACACGGGAGGACCCTTCATACACAAATGGGAGGACCCTCTCAACAAAAACGGGGGAGGACCTCTCAAAACATGGGAGGACCTTCTAAACACAACAGGAGGCCCTTCTAATACACAACAGGGGAGGTCCCACATAACAACACGGGGGGACCTCCATGACAAATGGGGGGACCCTTATACACAACACGGGAGGCCCCTTATACCAACCGGGGGGACCCTTCATAACAACATGGGAGGACCCTCACTAACAACAGGGAGGACCCTTTTACACAACAGGGGAGGCCCCTCTTTAACAAACACGGGAGGCCCTCTCATACACAACCGGGGGGGCCCCTCCATACACAACACGGGAGGACCCTTCAACACAACACGGGGGGACCCTTCATACAAACAGGGAGGACCCTCTCATACACAACACGGGAGGACCCTCTCATACACAACACGGGAGGACCCTCTCATACACAACACGGGAGGACCCTCTCATACACAACACGGGAGGACCCTCTCATACACAACACGGGAGGACCCTCACTACACAAACGGGGGACCCTCTCATACACACACGGGGGGGCCCCTCTCATACAAACATGGGGGGATCCTAAACATACAAACACGGGAGGACCCTCTCATACACAACACGGGAGGACCCTCTCATACACAACACGGGAGGACCCTCTCATACACAACACGGGAGGACCCTCTCATACACAACACGGGGGACCCTTCCCATACACAACCCGGGGGAAACCCTCTCATACACAACACGGGAGGACCCTCTCAACAAAACTGGGGGGGGACCCTCTCATACACAACAAAACCCCTTATCAAACATGGGGGGACCCCTCATACACAACCGGGAGGACCCTTCATACCAACAGGGGAGAACCCCTCTACACAACATGGGAGGACCCTCTCATACACAACCGGACCCTCTCATACACAACAGGGGAGGACCCTCTCTACCAACAGGGGGGCCCTTCAACACAACAGGGGAGGACCCCCAAAACACAACAGGGGGGATCCTTCCTTTACAAAACCCGGGAGGACCCTCTCATACACAACAGGGAGGCCCCTCAACAAAAACAGGGAGGATCCTTCATACACAACTGGGAGGATCTTCATAACAACACGGGGGGCCCCCTCCATACACAACACGGGAGGATCCTTCTTAACGTGCAGTCATGTAAATGACTTGATTAAAAACTGTATAACGTCAGCGGCCCCGTCATTAAGAACAAAAAAAGACGGGATGCTGCAACTAGGGGGAGTTTGATGCGGTGAAAAAGGCAGATTTTCATCAGGGAAAAAATTCCATTTTGCTCTCCACCTGAATACTGTTCACTGTTTACGGGGCAGTTTTTAATGCAAAATATAAAATTATAGTGGAAGATTTTTAAATAAAGCTGAGAGCCAATACTGCTGGGAAGTCTGGAAACTGAGGACGATAAACCCGATAATATACACATGGGGAAAATATTCGAGGATCTACTCCTAAAAAACGCACTACACTAAAAACTTAATGGGGGGGAAAAAAATGGGAGGAAGGATTTAAACAGGGGAAAAAACCAAGGGACAATACCAGGAATATTCAAATTGTTTTCCAATCTATTCAAAAGTGTAGGCGTCTTGAAGAGGAGCGGAATCACCACCTTCTCAAAGCGTGCTAGGTCAACGAAGCTGTGATGTATAAATGGGCCAGACCAAACCAAAAGGGGGCCACGGGCCGGGGGGGGCCGCCAGGTAGAAAAAACTCTCCGAAAAACGGCACAGGGAAATACAGTGACCTGTGAGGAGTTTTAATTTTTTTCCTTTCCCGGAGCCCGGCCCCGTTTTACTGCATGTTCAACCCGGTTGTTGCTGTTAGGCTGCAGACAAATGAAAGGGGTATTATATTGTTATGGGGTCGTTGTTATTTATCACCACGTATTATTATTATTATTTTTATTATTATTATTTTTATTATTTCGCTTACTATTTTAACTAGTAATGAATATCACGCCTCCCTGCCGAGTAACTTCCCCCTAGTAACTCTGCCCGGAAAAACTCCAGGTAAAATCCGGTAGGTATTCCCGGTGGGTTTACAGGAAGGGGTTTTACAACATCTTGGGTTTTTTTAAAGGCACTTACTAAAGTGGGGGTTTTTTAAGTTTTTACCAAGGGCGCGGGTTTTAAATGTATTTCCCCCGGGGGTGAGGTGGACTGATTTTTTCCCTGGGGGGAAAATGAATCAACAGCTTCTGTTTTTTAGGGGCTGAAGAATGTGGTGGAATGCCCCTTAAGTGGGCACCTAAAAACCTCTGGCGGTGTGACAGCGAGGTTTAAGCATGTGCAGCGTTTTTACAGCGTGTGACGCGAGGGTGACGCGAGTGACAGTGTGTGGACAGCGAGTGTGACAGCGTGTGTGACAGTATGTGTGACAGCGTGTGTGGCCGCGTTTTGTAACGCGAGTGTGACGCGAGTGTGACAGCGTGTGTAACAGCGTGTGTTGACAGCGTGTGTGTCAGCGTGTATGACAGTGTGATAGCAAGTGTGAAAAACGAGTGTAACAGCGTGTGAGACAGTTTTGATAACAAGAAGAAGATGGGAGATGGTGAAAATTGCAACGATGAGTGTAGTAACTTGGGGAGATGAGAGGGAAATTGAACGAGACAGGAGGAGAGAAGTAGGAAGGAAAGAAGAAAGGAAAAAGGAAGAAAGGAAGGGAAAGGGAAAGGGAAAGGGAAAGGAAGGAAAGGGAAAAAAGTAAGGAAGTAAGAAGGAAGGAAGGAAGGAAAGGAAAGGAAAGAAGGAAGGAAGGAAGGAAGGAAGGAAGGAAGGAAGGAAGGAAGGAAGGCATATGCTGTGCTTTTCTCAAGACTGGTGGACTGAACACATCAACTCTAGGCTGAGGGATGATTACCCAATTTTCCTCCTCCTCTTTCATCGTTCGTCTCTATACTGGACTGGAGAAGCAACTGGCCGGAGAAACGTTTCCACAATAATGATTCCCAAATATTGCACTAGTGTTTTATTATTCAACTTGGTCGAGTTTTGAAAGTATCACATCCAAGGAGCAGCACGACTGAACAAGCTTCAGGTGTTTCTATTAACTCAGATGTTTGAGTGAATGTTTTACAGGGGCAGTAAAGTTCTTCATGACTTGAGACCAGCATTTTCCCCGTGACATGAAGGTGGTTTGTCAGTATACACAGTATTCCAGGTGGCTGTCAGTATACAGCAGGTATTCCAGGTGGCTGTCAGTATACAGCAGTATTCCGGGTTTGGCTGTCAGTATACAGCATTTATTCCAGGTGGTGTCATATACAACAGTATTCTAGGTGGCTGTCAGTATACAGCAGTATTCCAGGTGACCGTCAGTATACAGCAGTATTCCAGGTGGCTGTCAGTATACAGCTGTATTCCAGCCTGGAGAGAACAAGTGACTTAAAGAGCGTCACCAGTGGCTCAGCATCTCTTGTCTTAGAAGTTCTAGTTATCTAGTCCATCATTTTCCTTGAGTAACAATAGACCATTGTTGTGATTCTTGAATGTGAGAACTTCATACATCATTACTAACAAGTCTCGTGTGATTTTCGTCTACTTAATGATCTGAGTTTATTCTCACTCCGTTATTTGTCTAATTCCTCCATTTTTCCGTAGCAGACCAAATGAAACTTGTCCTTGTTAAACATCATATTGTGGTCTGAGGACCACTGGAAGACTGTCTCTGCCTGAAGATTCACTGCGTCTTCGACGGACGCCCCTCTCAGAGTTGCTTTGTGTCATCAGCAAAGGATGTTACAATGTTTAATGTACATCCAGTCAGAGTCGGATATAAGAATGATAAACAGAAGTAGGGTGTGTACTGTGCCTTGAGGTACACAGTTTTTTTTTTATTATGGCAGCCTCTGACTTCGCTCTTATTACCACAAACTCTCTGGGCTCTGTTAAGAAGTTTAAATTTGGGCCCTTGCAAACTTTACCAGTTATTGTTATTGTACACATTTCATGAGCTATTAAAACCATGGTCACATTTGTCGAAGGTTTTCTCGAAATTGGTTTAACACTAAATCAGATTTAGTTTGTCTTCCAGTGCATCCAGGACCATATAAAAATGGTATAGCGACCTGCCTTGTTGCCCTGGGGTGGTGCAACTGCTGCTTCTTCCACTCCATCAAAAGATTCTGATAACGTGTGAAGTTAGAGAAACTGGTCTATAGTTTCTCGATATTGCTTTGCTGCAACCTTAGTGAAGTGTGGCAGAATCAGTGGGATTTTAATGTGGTAATCCTGTTATTATACTACACACATATTGCCAGTATTAAAGTAGGTCACGCTGACCCCCAGGCAAGCCTCTATAGTGAAATGTATTGAAGACCCAACCAAATGCTTAATAGGTCACTGACACACACAGACACACACACACACACACACACAGGATACCAGATCATGAGGAAAGATAGAAGGGGTAGGGGGGGAGGTGGGGTTGCTCTGCTCGTAAAAAACAGATGGAAATTCGAGAAAATGGAAGGAATAGATGAGACAGGAGAAAGAGACTACATAGCAGGTACACTTCAGTCTGGGGAACACAAAGTGGTCATTGCAGTGATGTATAATCCACCACAGAACTGCAGGAGGCCAAGAGAGGAATATGAAGAGAGCAACAGGCAATGGTGGACACACTTGCTGAGGTGGCAAGAAGAGCTCACTCCAGCAGAGCCAAAGTTGCTGGTTATGGGGGATTTTCAACCACAGGGAGATTGACTGGGGAAAACCTGGAGCCACATGGGGTCCCGAAACATGGAGAGCCAGGATGTTGGACGTGGTGCTGGAAACCTCATGCACCAACATGTTAAGGACACTACCAGAGTGAGAGGGGAGGATGAACCAGCAAGATTGGACCTTGTGTTCACCCTGGCAGCTCAGACATTGAGGACATCAAGTATGAGAGTCCCTAGGAGCTAGCGACCAGTGGTTCTGTGCTTTGAATACATAGTTTGAGCTGCAAGTGGAGAGAATAACAGGAGTAGAATGGGAAAAGCCTGACTATAAAAGAGGGGATACATAGGGTTTTTAAGAAATTCATGCGGGGGGGTTTTACCCGCGGTGTAAGGAGGCAAAAACAAAGGCAAAGAGAATGGAAAAAGTAAAAAAAGGCAAGAACACACAAAATAGGGAGTCAGTGCAGAGCCAGGAATGAGTACGCAAGGTAAGGGGGGGAGGCCCGCGACAGTATGAAAATGACATGCTCAAAAAAATCAAGACTGACCCAAAAATGTTGTTAGCCACTTCAGGAGGAAGAAAACAGTAAAAGACAGGTGTAAATTTAAGGCAGAAGGGGAAAACTCACAAAATGTGGGAGGTATGTGAGGACTGAACGGAGATTAAGGAATTTTTTTCAGTAGAGACGGAAGGGCTGTGGGAAGACAGCACAAAAGGGGAACATCAAGGGAAAATACCCAAAAAGTGTTGGTGACATACAAAAACTAGGAGGGGGTGAAGAACTCTTAAGTGACCCTTTACACCCAAAGGGGATGGGACCGGACAACATTCCCCCTGGGGGCCTTAGAGAAGGACAGAGAGCTGTGTGGCCTCTAACCACAATCTTAAACATCCCCTTTAAAAATGGGCAATACCCAGAAATGGAAACAAACTAAAGTAGTCCCCTATTAGAAAAGGGAAAAAGAAACGAGGCACTAAACTACAGACCTGGTCCTGACTGTATTGTGTGCAAAGTCATGGAGAAATATCAGGAGGAGTGGGCGAACACCTGGGAAAGGAAAGTTATAAATGAAACCCATGGGTTAAAGGAAGGCAATCTTGTATCACAAACCTCCGGAGTTTTATGCAAGGTAAAAAAGGGGAAGACACGAGAGAGAGGGGTTGGGGGAGATTGCGTTTTCCTAACTGCAGGAAGGCCTTTGAAAAAGTTCCCCACAAAAGATTAGTGCAGAAAACTGGAGGTCAGGCAACATAAAAGGAAGGGCACTGCAATGGAAAGGGGAAAAACTGCAGGGGGGGCAGCAAAGAGTCATGGTACGGAAGAGGTTCACAGTGGGCGCCTGTTACGAGCGGGGTCCCCAGGGTCAGTTCTAGGACCATGCTATTTTTTATATATGTGAAAAGCATGTGGAAAAGGAAAAGACTCTGAAGTGTCCTGTTCGCGTGACGTGAAGTTTATGAAAGAATTAAAACGGAGAGGGTGAGGCGGACTGCAAAAAGACCCGGAGAGGCTGGACATTGGGGGCCATAACTGGCTCCCCCGAATTAATCCAGCAAATGCAAATCATGAAATTGGGGGGGGGCAAAGAAACCCCAGACGAATATAGGTAGGTGGCAAAGAATCAGACCCCCTTTAGGGAGAAAGGATTGGGGTGACATAAACCGAGTACTCACCGGGGGCACAATCAACCAAATAAAAGTGCGAAACGGGCGCTGGCAAACCTGGGGGAAAAAATACGTTCCGATACCTCAATAATGAATCGTTCAAGACCTGTACACTGTTATTTAGGCCCATACTGGAGTATAGCACAGTCGGGGACCCCCCCTGGTCAAGCACGTAAGAAGTTAGGAAAACAAAGGTTTGAACAAGGTAGTCCCAGAGCTCAAGGGAATGTCGTAAGGAAAGGTTAAGGGAAATCGGACTGACAAAACGGGGACAGAAGGGTCGGGGAGACATGATAACGAAAACAAGATACTGCGGGGAATAGAAAAGGGGGACAGAGATAGGATTTTCCCAGAAGGGACACAGGGACGGGGGGTCACAACGGAAGCTAAAGACTAAACGGTCACGGGGACGTTGGGAAGTATTTCTTCATCATAGAGTTGTCAGAAAGGGGAATAGCCTAGCAAGTGAATGGGGGCGGAACCTACTATTTTTTAAAAAGGAGGTAACAAAGTCAGGAACAGAAAAAGAGAGAGGATCCAGTGCGATCAGTGAAGGGGCGGGGCCAGGAGCGAGTCTCGACCCTGCAACCCAATTAGGGAGTCAATTAGGTAGTAAAACACACACAACAACAAACACACAACACACCCAAAACCCCAACACCACAAAAATGTTTATCAAGGGGTGCGGGGGGAGGGGCAGCAGTGCGCGCAAGAACCATCCTTTCAACCAAAACTAAGTTTTAATTAATTGCGCTTATCATTGTTTAAAAACCGACAAAGGCACTTTGGAGGGAGGAGACATGAGGGGAGACATTTGAGGGGACAGTGTGGGGGGAGACAGTGGAGGGGAGACGGTGAGGGAACTGTAGGGGGACACGGGGGGGGGAGAAGTGAGGAAGACAATATGAGGAAAGAGCGGTGGGGAAGGGGTTTAATTAATTGGTGAGTACTCCTTACTTACCTCTGCAAAAAACCACCACACAAACTTCCCTACAAACAACTCACCTCCCAAAAAAACACTCACACACTCCCCTCCCAACAAACACTCACCACCACCCCCCCAAAAAACACTCACACCACCTCCCTACAAAACCATCACACACATTTCCCCTAAAAAACACATTACTTCCCCTACAACACAACACACATCACCAACAAACACAATAACCAACACTCAATCCCCTTTAAAAAAAAAAAAAAATAGAGTCTCTAAAGAATTTAAAAAAGAAGGTCCTTAGAATACTTTAGACTAAAAATTTTCAGATGGAACCCTCCCCTCATCTTTAACCCCGTAATCTGCATGGATCCCCTGGGGAGCACCGGCGCTGGATCCCCCCGGGAACCCCCTGGGGCACCAGCTGCTGCTGGATCCCCGGGGTCCCCTGGGAGCACCAGCCTGCTGGGAGCCCGGGGTCCTCCCGGTTGGGACCAGTGCTGCTGGGTCCCCGGATCCTCCCCGGGGGCACCCGCGCTGCTGGAGCCCAGGGGTCCCCCTGGAACACCAGCTGCGCCGGAGTCCGGGATCCCCCCCTGGAGGCACCATGTGTGGAGCCCGGGGCCTCCCCGGTGAGCACCAGTGCTGCTGGAGCCCAGGGATCCCCCCGGAGGCACCAGCTGGGGATCCCCGGGAACATAAAAAATTTTTCGTAAGTTCAAACGGAGACACCAGTTCAGTCCCCGTATTAGCATGATTATGGAATTACGAGGATCAAGTGAAGGCCCGGGCCCCTGATAGGGCCCCAAAAAGTGAGAAGGGAAAAAAACGGGCAAAATCGGTTTCGATAGGATAAACCGGCTACACAAAACCGGGTTACCTGGGGGATTATTCCCGGGTAACCCCCAGAGGCAGGCCCAAACAGGCTCCCGGTGGGATACAGTCACCTAGTGCCCAAAGGTAAAGGGCCAAGACTTTTCAACACCCTTCTTCATTTAAAATGTAAGGGGGTTACCAACAACACCCCGGGGGTCTGTTGTTAAACCCCTTATATTGTATAAATTTTAAATTTTTAATATAATATTTTTATATAAATATATTATATATATTTAAAATATAATATATATATATATATATATATATATATATAAAATTTTTATGTCGTCCCATAGGCAAACTTGCCCTGCTTAATTAGCAACGCTCATTTTCCTATGGAAAGTGAAAAATTTTGTATGCAAAATTTCGCTAAAATCATTCGAACCTAACGAAAAAAAAAAATATTTTATTGTGTTTGTTTTTACTAAATTATGTAAAAAGTATTTAAAATATATTTGTTTTGGGTTTGGCTAAAAAAATTGTTCTTTTTATAAAAAGGTTAGGAAGTTTTCTAAGATTCTTTTGGTGCAAAAAAAAAATTTTTTTTCATTAACATTAATGAAAAAAATTTAAAACTTTAAACTTATAAAAAAAAATTTCAGAAAGGACTTAATTTTAAATGATTTTTTGCTAATTACCATTTTAATATTCGGCACGGTGAATTATATATTTTAAATATATATATATAATATATATATATATATTTATATATATATATATATATATATATATAAAATATATATAATATATATATATATATTTATATATAATATAATAATAATATATATATATATATATATATATATATGTGTGAGAATCCAAGGATAATATAAATGAGAAAGAAACAAAGTTAAGATAAGGAGAGACAAAGTAGAATAAATGGGGGTGAAGGATGGAAGAGTTGAGGACAGTGTGGGAGGAGACAAGATAGTGGGTGATGTACCACTGCTTAATTGATCATGACAGACAGGCAGGCAGGTAGGCAGGCAGGCAGGCAGGCAGGCAGGCTAGTTGGATGGCAGTCAGGCGGGCAGGCAGGCAGGCAGGCAGGCAGGTAGGCAGGCAGGCAGGCAGGCAGGCAGGCAAGTAGGCAGGCAGGCAGGAAGGCAGGCAGGCTAGTTGGATGGCAGTCAGGCTGGCAGGCAGGCAGGCAGGCAGGTAGGCAGGCAGGCAGGCAGGCAGGCAGGCTAGTTGGATGGCAGTCAGGCTGGCAGGCAGGCAGGCAGGCAGGTAGGCAGGCAGGCAGGCAGGCAGGCAGGCTAGTTGGATGGCAGTCAGGCTGGCAGGCAGGCAGGCAGGCAGGCAGGTAGGCAGGCAGGCAGGCAGGCAGGCAGGCAAGTAGGCAGGCAGGCAGGAAGGCAGGCAGGCTAGTTGGATGGCAGTCAGGCTGGCAGCAGGCAGGCGGCAGCAGGCAGGTAGGCAGGCAGGCAGGAAGGCAGGCAGGCTAGTTGGATGGCAGTCAGTCTGGCAGGCAGGCAGGCAGGCAGGCAGGCAGGTAGGCAGGCAGGCAGGCTAGTTGGATGGCAGTCAGGCTGGCAGGCAGGCAGGCAGGCAGGCAGGTAGGCAGGCAGGCAGGAAGGCAGGCAGGCTAGTTGGACGGCAGTCAGGCTGGCAGGCAGGCAGGCAGGTAGGCAGGCAGGCAGGCAGGCAGGCAGGCAGGCTAGTTGGATGGCAGTCAGGCTGGCTGGCTGGCAGGCCATGTTGTCACCCCATGTTCCTTTGTTGTCAATGCTCCCAGGTCAAACAAATCACCCAGGTCAAACAAATCACCCAGGTCAAACAAGTCACCCAGATCAAACAATTAAGTCACCCAGGTAATCTCACCCAGCAAACTCCTGGACGCGACTTTGTCTCTTGTTGTGAGGTCTTCAAGTGTCGGAGGTTTTAATTTTGCTGCACCAGTCTGCTGGTGACCCTCTCAACCTGCACTGGTCGAACCATAGCTCCTGGTCTGCTGGTGACCCTCTCAACCGCACTGGTCGAACCATAGCTCCTGGTCTGCTGGTGACCTCTCAACCTGCATTTGGTCGAGCCATAGCCCTGGTCTGCTGGTGACCCTCTCAACCTGCACTGGTCGAGCCATAGCTCCTGGTCTGCTGGTGACCCTCTCAACCTGCACTGGTCGAACCATAGCTCCTGGTCTGCTGGTGACCCTCTCAACCTGCACTGGTCGAACCATAGCTCCTGGTCTGCTGGTGACCCCTCAACTGCACTGGTCGAACCAT
>NC_069407.1:3799311-3816811 GCF_026875155.1 Cherax quadricarinatus | reverse complement strand
GGGACCTGGGAGTAGTAATGTCTGAGGATCTCACTTTCAGGATCACAACAGTGCCACGATCCACGTGCAAAAAAAATGATAGGATGGATAATAAGAACTTTCAAAACGAGAGATGCCAAGCCCATGATGATCCTTTTCAAATCACTTGTTCTCTCTAGGCTGGAATACTGCTGTACATTAACATCTCCATTCAAAGCAGGTGAAATCGCAGATCTAGAGAGTGTACAGAGATCCTTTACTGCACCTATAAGTTCTGTCAAGCACCTTAACTACTGGGAACGCTTGGAAGCACTTGACTTGTACTCGTTGGAACGCAGGAGGAGAGATATATCATAATCTACACTTGGAAAATCTTGGAAGGAATGGTCCCAAATCTGCACACAAAATCACTCCCTACGAAAGTAAAAGACGGGCAGACGATGCAAAATGCCCCCAATTAAAAGTAGGAGCGCCATTGGTACACTAAGGGAAAACACCATAAGTGTCCGGGGCCCAAAACTGTTCAACAGCCTCCCATCAAGCATTAGGGGAATTACCAATAAACCCCTGGCTGCCTTCAAGAGAGAGCTGGACAGATACCTAAAGTCAGTGCCGGATCAGCCGGGCTGCCGCTCGTACGTTGGACTGCGTGCGGCCAGCAGTAACAGCCTAGTTGATCAGGCCCTGATCCATCGGGAGGCCTGGTTATGGACCGGGCCGCGGGGGCGTTGATCCCCGGAATAACCTCCAGGTAACCTCCAGGTACTAGCCTGGTTGCAAAGCTTGGGACGTTCTCAAGCTTCCCGTGCTTGACCAGGTGTGGGCTCCATGCTGGGGCAGCGAACTCAATGACTGGATTTACATATGTATTATATAAGGTTGTGAATGAATCTTTATTAAAGTTCCTGAATGTTAATCTGAAATTTGTTATTCTCTCTTATGCCGCTGACGATATAATGTTTATATGTATTTCTGCAGCTTCCCTCCATCCATGCTGTACTGTGTGTCTGGTCTCTCCTCACCTCCAGTTCCTATAACTTTCCATTTGTTCAGGTTGAACTCGAGCAACCATTTGTCTGATCATATCTGCAGGCTGCTGAGGTCTCCCTGAAGTTTAACACTGTTCTCGTATCAGTAGTATGTATACTTGTGTAGTATACATACTAGTGTACCAACTAAGTCCACCCACAACCATTAAACTGTTGACTACTAGGGCCCCAAGTCTCAAACACTGGAAAGTTCTGCCCGGCCCGAAGGCCCCGCGGTCAGTCATGGCTTAGGACAAAGGAGGCAGGATACTTGGGCCAGGTAGCTAACCATTATCTCCAATAAACCATTGTGCACAACAGACAGAGATATCATTCCAGTCTAAATCACTCGAGGAACCCACTATTAAACCCTCCACGACACTCGTTAGTTTTTATCTGTAAACAGTGACACACACCAGACGACTCCTCTAGTGGATTGTTCATGTGTAATAGGAACAGTAGTGGTCGTAGTACTGATCCTTGCAGAATGCTACTAGTTACTCTCTCCCTGTGGCATGCAAAGAGTACGTAACCTTTATTCGGCGCATGTACACACCCTCATTGAAAGGCTGTCTCCCCCAACCAGAGAACCAGGTACTAAGGGTTGATGATGGGGCCCCATCGTTCAATCAGCACCCAGGTTCCAGCCAATGAGAAGATGGTTTTGGCAATCGCAGAGGTGTTGTTGTTACCACTCACCTGTCTGCCCTTGCCATTCCCATTCTAGAGCTGGATGAAGCACGGTCTGCTCTTTAGTGGCTTCTATTCTGCCTTGCTTACCGTGGAGTGCACTAATACCTAATGTCGTACATAGTGTATATAGTGTACATACTTCTGTTCTAAACTGGTGAAGGATAATACAAGTCAAAAGTCATCTTGTCCTATTATTTTTTTTTTTTGATATGTGAAACTCAGACAGCAGTGACCTCATTTTACTTCTGTTGGTGCTTTCTAGCACTTACTGAACTGGTCTGATTATATTGCCTTACCTGGAGTATACCTGGAGGGTGTCCCTTGAATCAACGCCCCCGCAGACCGGTCCATGACCAGGCCTCGTGGTGGATCAGGGCCTGATCAACCAGGTTGTTACTGCTGGCCGCACGCAAACCGACGTACGAACCACATCCCGGCTGGTCAGGTGCTGATTTTTGTTGTCTGTCCGCCTCTTTTGAAGACAGCCGGGGGTCTTTTGGTAACCCCCCTTTATGTATATGGGAGGCCCTGATGGCCCCTGGGACACTATTTGCTTTCTTAGGTATTTTCGGGGGCCCCCTTTTCTTAGGGGGGGGGAGGGTTGAAAAATGGTCCTTTTGCTTTCTTAGCGATGACTTCCCTGCTAATCTCCTTTTTTTTTCCCCCTCAAAATTCCCTTTGTTTGGGGGGGGGTTTGATTTTTTTTGGACTTCCCCATTCCCCGTTTTAAACCCTAAACCCTCCCAAATCCCCCCCCCTTTAAATCCCGGGTTCCTTCCCCTTTTTATTAAAATAAAATCCTTTTCTCCAAAAATACTTTTTAAAATCTTTTTGCACTTCCATCCCTGACGTTCCTGGCCCCCAAATCCTTCCTCCCTTTTTCACCTTCCTTCCCTGTCTTTCTTCCTTCCTAAAACGTTTTCTCGTTTTTTTTTGTCTTTCCTTTTTTGGGCCTTTTCGCTCCATTGCATTCTCCTTTGAGTTTCCTTTCTCCTCTATTCCCTTTTTCTCTGTTTATTCGAAATTCTTCACGCCCCCCCCCCTTTCCCCCCTTTATCTTTGTTCCCGAGAACCAAAGGCTTCCCCCCTTTTTTCCCTTTTTTGTGGGAATTTTGCCGGTTTGGAAAGCCCCCATTTTTTTATTTTTTTGTCCCCCCTCCTTTCCTTCCCCCCCCCTGTAGTTTTAAAGCGCAGCAAAATATCTAATTAGTCAAGTACACTCGTATTGATGTTAAACGCCCATAATTTAGGGTGTAAATCGTGCACTTAGCCAACAAACATCAACTCAATCTGATCATTTTTGGGCCTTTTACGCCCGGGGGCCCCTGCCACCAAAGCTTGTCATAAAGGGGACAAAACAATCATGGGAGAGGAACACAAAGACGGGGGTAGTGTATCGAGAGGAAAAAGTGCCTTAAAAAGTATACCACTGTCTTGACATTTCTTGTAATAAAGGTGCCAGTTATCCAGCCTATCACTATACTTGCGGCTGTAATAGTAACACTGTTATGATTCGTGAAGGTAAGATCCAGCGACATTGTTACTCCCATGTCTCTTACATTCCTCTTCTCTCCAGCTCAATGCTTTCAAGTATATTATATACTTTTCCAATTTTTATTTCTGCAATTTTATTGCCCGCATAAAGTCAATAAAACACTTGAGCTACTGGGAACGCCTCGAAGCTCTGGAATGTACTTTCTAGAGTGGAGAAGAGAGATACATGATAATATATAAAAGGCAAAAGTTTAGGGGTTGGATCCATACTCGGTACACTATCATAACATCTTGGTGGAGTGAGAGATATGGGAGAAAATCTAGAGAAAATCCGGGAGAGAAGTTAGGACACCTTATTTACACTAAAACAACACTGTGTTGAGATCCGTGATGCATGACTCTTCAACCTACCACCAGAAATATTCCCGCAGTAAGTGTAGAAGTCTTCAAGGGAAAACTGGACCAGTAGTTTTTCCGATTGCTGGATGGTCCAGTCCGTGACGGCTATGCAGGTCTGTGGGCCGAGAAATCAGGAAGGAAACACAGTTTTAGGCCTGGGTGCGAGGGCGGAAAAACACTCGAAACCGGTCACAGGTATGCCTGGTTGGACATGGTGTTTCCTGTGGCCAGCTGGAAGACGTGGTTTATATCAGCTCGGAGACCTGTGGCCCCCCACCCTGGCCGTCTCTGACCACCCCTGGCCACCCCTGGCCACCTCTCTAGCAACATTACTGTTATATCCTGCCTTCTTTACGAGCCTTACCTCCCTTGGTATGCAATATTGACCCCTTTTTTTAATCTGAACTATATTGCCTTGCAGAGGAACCCTTGCTCCATCATGTTGAACTCCATCATCACTCCCTCACACTCCATCACTCTCACACTCCACCACTCCCTCACACTCCATCACTCTCACCCTCCCTCACACTCCATCACTCCCTCCCCACCACCCTCATCCTTCCCCCCTCACACTCCATCACTCCTCATACCCCCTCATCCAATCTCTCACCTCCACACACCCAACCCCCCCTCCTCCACCCCCCTCACTAACTCGACCCCCTTCTCACTCACCCACCCTCACTAACCAAACCCCCCTTTCTCCTCCAAACCCACCCCTCCCTCCCCAAACCCCCCTTTCCCTCACCACTCCCCCCCACCCACCCTTCCTCCCCCACCTTTCCCCCACTCCACCCACCCTTTCCCCCCCCCTCCACCCAACCACCCCCCCCCACCAATCCATCACCCACCCCCTTCCCCCCTTCCTGTGATCTACCTCCACCCCCCCTTACTCCTTCACCTGTGATCTACCTGTCATCAGTGTTGACAGTTTGTGTGTCCTGGCAGCTCAACCTAGGACCAGCCTTCTAACTTGATCGCCTGTTCAACCAGACTCTTGCTACTGGCGTCCCGCTGATCACACAGGCTGGTACTGATACAGCTTGTCAAGCTCCAGTAATATTTCAAAAATCATCTAGTACCAACCTAAACAGCCTTGGACCACGCATGTTGACACAGCGTTCTCTTACTGTGCCCACGGCGCCCCTACTTCTCACTAAGTACATTTTACACTTTCTTCCATCTCTCCCACCTCAGCATATTGTTATGGAAGTTTGTTGATATGGAACTAGCATCTTAAGTATTTTTAACATCCATATACTTATCAGGGATTGCTTTTTCACTCCAGGGAGGACATTCCAAGTGTACTTCGAGGCGTGCTATATTGTCTACAAGTGAGCAGTTAATGACCTCTTTATCTTTTGCAGCTTTGATATATCTCCTGTCTAGACTGGAGTCGTCAACACTGAGGCATTACTAAGCGACAGACTACAATTACTGGAGGTAACATCCCTGCCTCCTTTTCGAATTCTAAGGAATTTGTGCTTATGTCGGATTTATGATTTTTTTTTAGAATGGATTTAAAGTATTGCTAAACACTGACTCATATTGGTCTTTCAAAATTTCTCTCATTTCCTCTCCGTCGATTTTATATCATCTTCGTTTAACATTTAAATGGTTGAAATCTGCTAAGACATTTAGTGTTAGGCTTTGAAGGATTTCAAGGCAGTTATTTATCTTCCCTGCCTTGATGACGGTGGTTTATACACAAAAGCAATAACTCTATTTTTTTCCTCCATTTTATTTCCTAGTACATACTTCTGCTGTGTCATTTGATGAGTTCAGAAGTTCTATACACTTAAGTGAATCTCTTACACAGATTCCTACTCTGTATTCATTGTGCTCCTGCGTCCACGTCTCACCGTGCAAAACATCCCTTGCAGGTGTTTCTGTGAGTGCTACAAACATTGCTTTGGCTTCTGTAAGGAAAGAATATTAACATTCCGGATATTTGGGTTATTGAGTTCTCGTAGTGACTCTGATGATGGTGTACGTATTTATCTCTCTCTATCCCAACTACTAGATCAATATGATATGGCCTTGGATGCACTGGAAGAAAATCAGAATGCAGATGCAATATACACAAACTTTGCAAAAGCATTTGACAAATGCGATCATGGCGTAATAGCCCATAAAATACGTGCTAAAGGAATAACTGGGAAAGTGGGGAGATGGATCTTCAACTTCCTAACAAATCGAACACAAAGAGTAGTGGTCAACAGAGTTAAATCGGAGGCTGCCATAGTGAAGAGCTCTGTTCCACAAGGCACAGTACTCGCCCCCATCTTATTCCTCATCCTCATATCAGACATAGACAGAGATATACACCACAGCACCGTATCATCCTTTGCGGATGATACTAGGATCTGCATGAGGCTGTCATCTGCTGAGGACGCGGTTAACCTCCAAGAAGATATAAACAAAGTTTTCCAGTGGGCAACGGTAAACAATATGATGTTCAATGAGGACAAATTCCAACTACTCCGTTAAGGAAAACTGGAGGAGATAATAACTAGAACAGAGTATACTACAGACTCTGGCCATACAATAGAGCGGAAAAATAATGTAAGGGACCTGGAAGTAGTAATGTCTGAGGACCTCACTTTCAAGGATCACAACATTGCCACGATCGCACGTGCAAAGAAAATGATAGGATGGATAATGAGAACGTTCCAAAAGAGAGATGCCAAGCCACTGATGATCCTTTTCAAATCACTTGTTCTGTATAGGCTGGAATACTGCTGTACATTAACATCTCCATTCAAAGCAGGTGAAATCGCAGATCTAGAGAGTGTACAGAGATCCTTTACTCCACGTATAAGTTCTGTCAAGCACCTTAACTACTGGGAACGCTTGGAAGCACTTGACTTGTACTCGTTGGAGCGCAGGAGGGAGAGATATATCATAATCTACACTTGGAAAATCCTGGAAGGAATGGTCCCAAATCTACATACATAAATCACTCCGTACGAAAGTAAAAGACTAGGCAGGCGATGCAAAATGCCCCCAATTAAAAGTAGGGGCGCCATTGGTACACTAAGGGAAAACACCATAAGTGTCCGGGGTCCAAGACTGTTCAACAGCCTCCCATCAAGCATTAGGGGAATTACCAATAAACCCCTGGCTGCCTTCAAGAGAGAGCTGGACAGATACCTAAAGTCAGCGCCGGATCAGCCGGGCTGTGCCTCATACGTTGGACTGCGTGCGGCCAGCAGTAACAGCCTAGTTGATCAGGCCCTGATCCATCGGGAGGCCTGGTCATGGACCGGGCCGCGGGGGCGTTGATCCCCGGAATAACCTCCAGGTAACCTCCATCTCCTCTATCCTCCTTCCACCACTAATTCACCACCACACCTCCAACACCCCTCCCTTCCTCCACCACTACACCCACACAATAAGTACACAGACCTACATAGCTGACAGTCATTCCCGCTAAACTAATTAATAACCAGCACCATCACTAACAACCACCTCTTACCTAACACACCATAAATACACAAGTGTGAGTCCTCGAATGACCTGGTACTTACACCAGTGTGTTCCTCCTCCCAAATATCTTGTACTTAAAACTAAGAGTGTAGTATATACACTCTTGAGTTCGTCACACACTCAACGCTGAGTGCATCCATTGCCTTCTTTGGGATGCATTTGAGTGTGTTCTTGGTGTTCACGCGCGCACACACATTTCGCAGTGTTCTGAGTGTTCAAAATATTCATATATCAGTGTGTTCTGGGTGTTAACACATACGAACACTCATTTCACAGAGTTCCGAATGTTTAAATCAAATATATATCACACTGTGTTTTAGGTGTTTATATACATGCTCACAACGTGTTCTGAGTGTTCCATCACACACACACACACACACACACACACACACACACACACACACACACACACACACACATTAAAGTGAGCGTGAGTCCTCCTGACGAGGTTTACAACGCTTGAGTACTTCACGAAGAGTCACTCAAACCTGTAGTTCTTCCAGCTGCATGATGCACTCTCATGACTCTCACTGACGACTTTCCCGACTCTCCGTCACCAGCGTAAGAAGAAAACACTAAAAACAATTAGGCTTCAGGTGTATCAAGGAAAGAAAACAAAAAGAAACCTCAGTCTGGGGTGTTTTCAATAACGTGGTTTACACTGCCGGTATTAATGAGTATTTAACAGTCTGCTCGCACCTGTATGACACACGTTACTGGATTGTTTACATAGCTTAACACGAAGTGGTCGCGTCTGAAGTGTGTGGAGGACGACCACTGGAGGAAGTGGAGGAAGAGCAGGACGAGGGGGAAGAGAAGTAGGAACAGGAGAGGAAACAGTCAGCTGACAAAAACATGTCAAGACGCGAGCTGGTTAAGCAAGGTGGTGGTGGTGGTGGATAGTGGTTGTAGATTTGGTGGTTAGTCTCAACAACAAGACCTCTTCCGCCGCCCGCCGCCCAGCCTGCCACGCGCACACTGACGCCGCCCAAACTCCGCGACCAACACCAACACTGCCGCCCCCAACCCGTACCGCCCACAAAGTGCGGACCTTAGCATCGTCCCGCCCACAAAGTGCCGATCCCCCTCCTCCCCCGCAACCCCGTTCTGCCCACAGAGTGTCGACCACAACACTGTGCCGCCCTTACAGTGAAGCTCCAAGACTTATCCCGCCCACAAAGTGCCGCCCCTTAATCCAATCACACCCACAAAGTGCCAGCCCCCCGATCCCGTCTAGCTCCTATCCCCGATTCTGTCTTCAAAGTGAATCATCCCTATCTTCGTCCAATCCTGCCTCTCCCCACCACTATCCTACACCACCCTGCCTCACTCCCACCACCCTGCCACTCCCAACAACCATCCTACACCACCCTGCTCCTCCCCAACCACCCTGACTCTACCCACTACCGTCCTACAAAATCCTGCCTCTGCCCACCACCATCTTACAACATCCTGCCTTTACCCACCACATCCTACACCATCCTGCCTCTACCCACCACCATCCTACACCATCCTGCCTTTATCCACCACCATCCTACACCATCCTGCCTTTAACCACCACCATCCTACACCATCCTGCCTCTACCCACCACCATCCTACACCATCTTGCCTCTACCCACCACCATCCTACACCATCGTGCCTCTACCCACCACCATCCTACACCATTCTGAATCTACCCACCACCATCCTGCCTCTATCCACCACCATCCTACAAAATCCTGCCTCCACTCACCACCATCCTACACCATCCTGCATCTACCCACCATCATCCTACACCCCCCTGTTTCCCCTCACCATCCTACATCATTCTGCCTGTACCCACCACCATCCTACACCATCCTGCAGTGTAGTGTACTTAACAGTCCAATGTACTTAACACAGTGCAGTGTATTTAGCAGTGCATTGTATATAACAGTGTAGTGTACTTAACAGTGTAGTGTACTTAACAGTGTAGTGTACTTAACAGTGTAGTGTACTTAACAGTGTAGTGTACTTAACAGTGTAGTGTACTTAACAGTGTAGTGTACTTAACACAGTGTAGTGTACTTAACAGTGTAGTGTACTTAACAGTGTAGTGTACTTAACAGTGTAGTGTACTTAACACAGTGTAGTGTACTTAACAGTGTAGTGTACTTAACAGTGTAGTGTTCTTAACAGTGTAGTGTACTTCACAGTGTAGTGTACTTAACACAGTGTAGTTTACTTAACAGTGTAGTGTACTTAAAAGTGTAGTGTACTTAACAGTGTAGTGTACTTAACAGTGTAGTGTACTTAACAGTGTAGTGTACTTAACACAGTGTAGTGTACTTAACAGTGTAGTGTACTTAACAGTGTAGTGTACTAACAGTGTAGTGTACTTAACAGTGTAGTTACTTAACACAGTGTATGTGTACTTAACAGTGTAGTGTACTTAACAGTGTAGTGTACTTAACACAGTGTAGTGTACTTAACAGTGTAGTGTACTTAACAGTGTAGTGTACTTAACAGTGTAGTGTACTTAACAGTGTAGTGTACTTCACAGTGTAGTGTACTTAAACACAGTGTAGTTTACTTAACAGTGTAGTGTAACTTAACAGTGTAGTGACTTAACAGTGTAGTGTACTTAACAGTGTAGTGTGCTTAACAGTGTAGTGTACTTCACAGTGTAGTGTACTTAACAGTGTAGTGTACTTAACAGTGTAGTGTACTTAACAGTGTAGTGTACTTAACAGTGTAGTGTGCTTAACAGTGTAGTGTACTTAACAGTGTAGTGTACTTAACAGTGTAGTGTACTTAACAGTGTAGTGTACTTAACACAGTGTAGTTTACTTAACAGTGTAGTGTACTTAACACAGTGTAGTGTACTTAACAGTGAAGTGTACTTAACACAGTGTAGTGTACTTAACAGTGTAGTGTATTTAACAGTGTAGTGTACTTAACAGTGTAGTGTACTTAACAGTGTAGTGTACTTAACACAGTGTAGTTTACTTAACAGTGAAGTGTACTTAACACAGTGTAGTGTACTTAACAGTGTAGTGTATTTAACAGTGTAGTGTACTTAACAGTGTAGTGTACTTAACAGTGTAGTGTACTTAACACAGTGTAGTGTACTTAACAGTTGTAGTGTACTTAACAGTGTATGTGTACTTAACAGTGTAGTGTACTTAACAGTGTAGTGTACTTAACACAGTGTAGTGTACTTAACAGTGTAGTGTACTTAACACAGTGTAGTGTACTTAACAGTGTAGTGTACTTAACAGTGTAGTGTACTTAACAGTGTAGTGTACTTAACAGTGTAGTGTACTTAACAGTGTAGTGTACTTAACAGTGTAGTGTACTTAACACAGTGTAGTGTACTTAACAGTGTAGTGTACTTAACACAGTGTAGTGTGCTTAACAGTGTAGTGTACTTAACAGTGTAGTGTACTTAACAGTGTAGTGTACTTAACAGTGTAGTGTACTTAACACAGTGTAGTGTACTTAACAGTGTAGTGTACTTAACACAGTGTAGTGTGCTTAACAGTTGTAGTGTACTTAACAGTGTAGTGTACTTAACAGTGTAGTGTACTTAACAGTGTAGTGTACTTAACAGTGTAGTGTACTTAACACAGTGTAGTGTGCTTAACAGTGTAGTGTACTTAACAGTGTAGTGTACTTAACAGTGTAGTGTACTTAACAGTGTAGTGTACTTAACAGTGTAGTGTACTTAACACAGTGTAGTGTACTTAACAGTGTAGTGTACTTAACAGTGTAGTGTACTTAACAGTGTAGTGTACTTAACACAGTGTAGTGTACTTAACAGTGTAGTGTACTTAACAGTGTAGTGTACTTAACAGTGTAGTGTACTTAAACAGTGTAGTGTACTTAACACAGTTTTAGTGTACTTAACAGTGTAGTGTACTTAACACAGTGTAGTGTACTTAACAGTGTAGTGTACTTAACAGTGTAGTGTACTTAACAGTGTAGTGTACTTAACACAGTGTAGTGTACTTAACAGTGTAGTGTACTTAACAGTGTAGTGTACTTAACAGTGTAGTGTACTTAACAGTGTAGTGGGGTGAACCTTTAACGTTACCCTTGACATTTAAGAGGTAACTCAAAGTGGGAAAGATGGAGTGAGTTGTTCCTCAACACCTGTTGGTCCTCAACACCTGCTATTACTCAACACCTGTCACTTCTCAACATCTGCTGTCCCTCAACACCTGTTGTTCCCAACACCTGTTGCTCAACAATTGTTGTTCATTACCTGTTGTTCCTCAGCGCCTGTTGTTCCCAACACCTGTTGTTCATCAACACCTGCTATTCCTCAACACCTGTTGTTCCTCAACATCTGTTGATCCCCAATACCTGTGGTTCCTCAACAACTGCTGTTACTCAACACCTGCTGTTCCTCAACACCTGTTATTCCTCAATACCTGTTGTTCAACACCTGTTGTTACTCAACAACTGCTATTCTTCAACAAGGTTTCTTTGGCCAATGTTTCGCTCTACAAAGAGAGAAACATCGGCATTGACTGTTTCGGCTGCAACTGTCTTTCATACAACACTGTTGGCGAAATGTTGCTGCATCCAGAGCTACAGGTGATGTTTTGAGAGGAACCAGTTACCAGGTGAGGTTGTCAGCCCTGATCTGACAGTTATCATGGGAGGTTGTCAGCCCTGACCTGACAGTTACCAGGGGAGGTTGTCAGCCCTGACCTGACAGTTATCATGGGAGGTTGTCAGCCCTGACCTGACAGTTACCAGGGGAGGTTGTCAGCCCTGATCTGACAGTTATCATGGAGGTTTTTCAGCCCCGACCCGACAGTTACCAGGGAGGTTTTTCAGCCCTGACCTGACAGTTATCATGGGAGGTTGTCAGCCCTGACCTGACAGTTACCAGGGGAGGTTGTCAGCCCTGATCTGACAGTTATCATGGGAGGTTGTCAGCCCTGACCTGACAGTTACCATGGGAGGTTGTCAGCCCTGACCTGACAGTTATCATGGGAGGTTGTCAGGCCTGATCTGACAGTTATCATGAGAGGTTGTCAGCCCTGACCTGACAGTTATCATGGGAGGCTGTCAGCCCTGACCTGACAGTTATCATGGGAGTTTGTCAGCCCTGACCTGACAGTTAATGGGAGGTTGTCAGCCCTGATCTGACAGTTATCATGGGAGGTTGTCAGCCCTGACCTGACAGTTATCATGGGGGGTTGTCAGCCCTGATCTGACAGTTATCATGGGAGGTTGTCAGCCCTGACCTGACAGTTATCATGGGAGGTTGTCATCCCTGATCTGACAGTTATCATGGGAGGTTGTCAGCCCTGACCTGACAGTTATCATGGGAGGTTGTCAGCCCTAACCTGACAGTTATCATGGGAGGTTGTCAGCCCTGATCTGACAGTTATCATGGGAGGTTGTCAGCCCTGACCTGACAGTTATCATGGGAGGTTGTCAGCCCTGATCTGACAGTTATCATGGGAGGTTGTCAGCCATGACCTGACAGATATCATGGGAGGTTGTCAGCCCTGATCTGACAGTTATCATGGGAGGTTGTAAGAGCTGACCTGACAGTTATCATGGGAGGTTGTCAGCCCTGATCTGACAGTTATCATGGGAAGTTGTCAGCCCTGATCTGACAGTTGTCATGGGAGGTTGTCAGCCCTGATCTGACAGGTGTTATGGGAGGTTGTCAGCCCTGATCTGACAGTTATCATGGGAGGTTGTCAGCCCTGACCTGACAGTTATCATGGGAGGTTGTCAGCCCTGACCTGACAGTTATCATGGGAGGTTGTCAGCCCTGACCTGACAGTTATCATGGAAGGTTGTCAGCCTTGATCTGACAGTTATCATGGGAGGTTACCAGCCCTGACCTGACAGTTATCATGGGAGGTTGTCAGCCCTGACGTGACAGTTATCATGGGAGGTTGTCAGCCCTGACCTGACAGTTATCATGGGAGGTTGTCAGCCCTGACCTGACAGTTATCATGGGAGGTTGTCAGCCCTGATCTGACAGTTATCATGGGAGGTTGTCAGCCCTGACCTGACAGTTATCATGGGAGGTTGTCAGCCCTGACCTGACAGTTATCATGGGAGGTTGTCAGCCTGACCTGACAGTTATCATGGAGGTTGTCAGCCCTGATCTGCAGTTATCATGGGAGGTTGTCAGCCCTGACCTGACAGTTATCATGGAAGGTTGTCAGCCCTGATCTGACAGTTATCATGGGAGATTGTCAGCCCTGACCTGACAGTTATCATGGGGGGTTGTCAGCCATGACCTGACAGTTATCAGGGAGGTTGTTTAGCCATGACCTGACAGTTATCATGGGAGGTTGTCAGCCTGACGTGACAGTTATCATGGGAGATTGTCAGCCCTGACCTGACAGTTATCATGGGAGGTTGTCAGCCTTGACCTGGCAGTTATCATGGGAGGTTGTCAGCTATGACCTGACAGTTATCATGGGAGGTTGTCAGCCCTGACCTGACAGTTATCATGGGAGGTTGTCAGCTCTGACCTGACAGTTATCATGGGAGGTTGTCAGCCCTGACCTGACAGTTATCATGGGAGGTTGTCAGCCCTGACCTGACAGTTATCATGGGAGGTTGTCAGCCATGACCTGACAGTTATCATGGGAGGTTGTCAGCCCTGATCTGACAGTTATCATGGGAGGTTGTCAGCCATGACCTGACAGTTATCATGGGAGGTTGTCAGCCATGACCTGACAGTTATCATGGGAGGTTGTCAGCCATGACCTGACAGTTATCATGGGAGGCTGTCAGCCATGACCTGACAGTTATCATGGGAGGTTGTCAGCCATGACCTGACAGTTATCATGGGAGGTTGTCAGCTATGACCTGACAAGTCAGTCCCTCTATCTTTATGGATCTACTTGTGTTTCACTTTCTTAAGCAGAGCGCTTCACTGCAACTCTCTCTCTCTCTCTCTCTCTCTCTCTCTCTCTCTCTCTCTCTCTCTCTCTCTCTCTCTCTCTCTCTCTCTCTCGCTCTCTCTCTCTCTCTCTGTCTCTCTCTCTCTCTCCGCTCAACACATGACAGTTCACACTGCCGCTGGCAGTAGTAATGGCATTACTGCCAGGCTGTTGGATGGATTCCTGGCCGAAAATGATTCTTGGTGTCAGCGCCCCTGCGACCCGGTCCCAGACCAGGCATGCTGTCTAGAAAATATGGAGAATTTGCCCATCATTATATGTTTGTTCCCATAGGCTCAGAGACCCTTGGCTCATGGGGAAAGAATGCATCTAAATTCCTTAAGAAGCTGGGGAAAAGACTCATCAGGGTAACTAGGGATCCCAGGGCAGCTAGTTTTCTGTTCCAGCGACTCAGTGCGGCTGTTCAAAGGGGTAATGCCTGCTGTATTTTGGGCACACGCCCCAGCTCTGAGGAGCTGGATGAGATTTTCGCCTTATAATCGGTGATACACACGTAACAACATGTACCTTATATGCCACCTTTATATATATATATATATATATATATATATATATATATATATATATATATATATATATATATATATATATATATAATATATATAACCGGGGTTGAATGATAGCTCTTGGCCTTTCGTGTTGCAAACAACACATCAGGAGCTTGCAATGTTGCAGAAATTGAGCAAGAAATCCAAGCAGAAAATTGCAAGCTCCTGATGACGTGCTGAATGCAAAACGAAAGGCCTAGAACTATCATTCTACTCCCCCTGTGGTTATTTTGCACATTCTGTGACACATTTCTAGGTGTACCTGTATCAAGAGATACATCTCTCAGGTGTAAATATTGTGGAAGCTTATGAACACTGTTGAGTGGAGGGGGAAGTAAGGGAGGGGGAGTAAGGAAGGAAGGAAGGGAGAGGAAGTGAGGAATTTGAGGGAGGGGAGAGTCAGGGAGCGGGAGGGAGGGGATGGAAGGGGAGTGAGGGAGGGAGTGAGGCAAAGGACGGAGGGGGAGTGAGGGAGGGGAGAGAGGGAGGGAGGGGAGAGTGGGAGGGAGGGACGAGAGGGAGGGAGGGAGGGAGGGAGGGAGGGATGGGGGAAGTTAAGGGGAGGACATCCACTGAGGACAGTAAATCCCTAGCTACACACTAACCAAGTTTTCCACTGGACCACAGAATAAATAAAAAAAAAAAATAATTAAAATAGGACATGCAGAGAGGACAACATGCAGTTACTCGGACATGCAGAGAGGACAACATGCAGTTACTCGGACATGCAGAGAGGACAACATGCAGTTACTCGGACATGCAGAGATGGAAGAATTAAAAAACTGGAATCGAGTTTAAAACAAACCCAGAACGTGAAGCAGAGCTGAACATAAGACATGGAAAGGAGGAACACTGCAGGAGGCTTGCTGGCCCATACTAGGCAGGTCCTTTACAATTCATCCCACTAACAAAACATTTGACCAACCCAATTTTCAATGCCACCCAAGAAATAAGCTCTAATGTGAAAGTCCCACTCAAATCCAACCCCTCCCACTCATGTACTTATCCAACCTAAATTTGAAACTACCCAAAGTCCTAGCCTCAATAACCCAACTAGGTAGACTGTTCCACTCATCAACTACCCTATTTCCAAACCAATACTTTCCTATGTCCTTTCTAAATCTAAATGTAAGATAATTAAAACTGTTGATGGTAAGTAGGTGCCTCTGGTAGACCTGCGGACACTGTCAGGTGATGATAAGTACCTCTGGCAGACCTGTAGTCACTGGCAGATGAGAGTAGGTACCACTGGTCGCCCTTTGGTCACTGCCAGGTGATGGTAAGTGCCCCTGGCAGACCTGTGGTCATTGCCAGGTGATCGTAGGTACCTCTGGTAGACCTGTGGACACTGCCAGAGGAGAGTAGGTGCCTCCGGCAGACTTGTGGTCACTGCCAGGTGAGAGTAGGTGCCTCCGGCAGACTTGTGGTCGAATTTGAGGTTGTCAGTCCCTCGGCCTGGAGAAGTTCAGTTCCATAGTCAGGAACTATCTGAAGATCAAGCGACAGTGCGGAGACTTAAATACTGTCGGAAGGAGAGATGCAGAGTAGTAGTAGTAGTGAGAATGTAACCACTGAGACGTCATGTCCGTCTCAGATCCCACCCTTCTCACTTGAAAAGCTTGTCCAAGGTGTTTTCTGTACCAAGATGCCATGTGTTGCAGTGTCTGACAAGATGAACATCAAAATGGTATACAATGGTATACCATTTTGATGTTCATCTTGTCAGACACTGCAACACATGGCATCTTGGTACAGAAAACACCTTGGACAAGCTTTTCAAGTGAGAAGGGTGGGATCTGAGACGGACATGACGTCTCAGTGGTTACATTCTCACTACTACTACTACTCTGCATCTCTCCTTCCGACAGTATTAAGTCTCCGCACTGTCGCTTGATCTTCAGATAGTTCCTGACTATGGAACTGAACTTCTCCAGGCCGAGGGACTGACAACTCAAATTCTACGATCACACAGGGTGAGGAGATTACATCGACTTCACATCTCTACTGTTCCTGACTATTTCTCGTATTCCCGACTGAAGAAGCTACTGTGTAGGCGAAACGTTTTCGAATAAAGTTGTCTAACTGTTGCAATGTGTCTACCTAACAACCAATCGGTATTGGGTATACCATTTTGATGTTCATCTTGTCAGACACTGCAACACATGGCATCTTGGTACAGAAAACACCTTGGACAAGCTTTTCAAGTGAGAAGGGTGGGATCTGAGACGGACATGACGTCTCAGTGGTTACATTCTCACTACTACTACTACTCTGCATCTCTCCTTCCGACAGTATTTAAGTCTCCGCACTGTCGCTTGATCTTCAGATAGTTCCTGACTATGGAACTGAACTTCTCCAGGCCGAGGGACTGACAACCTCAAATTCTACGACTACAAGGGTGATGGACTGATTCATCGACTTCACTTCTACTGTTCTGCCTATTTTCTGTATTCGACTGAAAGAAGCCTGTGAGGGTTCGGAAAGTTTCAGGAATAAGTTGTCTACACTTGACAATGTGTTCTTATACCATTTGTGGTCACGCCAGTAGAATAGGGCTCCGGACTTGTGGTCACTGCACAGGTGAGGAGTTCTCAAGTGAAGGTGTGGTTACTGCAAGTAGGTTCACTCCGGCAATTTCTGCACTCCCTGAAGTAGGATGTCTCCGGCACTTGTTCGCAGATCTTAGATAGTTCTGGACTGGAAGACTTCTCATGGACGGGAAGATAGACACTCAATTCTAGACTGACAACGGTGGATGACTGATACTCGACTTAATTATGTTCGCTGCCCGTTCGACTGAAGCTATGTGTAGGCGTAAACTTCCAGGAATTAAGGTTGTCATGGTGCTATGTGACACTGAACAGATATGGCACCCTTGGGAGACGTATGGACACGCCAGGAGATGTGCCTCCGGTGAGATGGGTTACTCCAGGAGATTGTGGTTACTCGGGACGTGGCCTCCG
>NC_069407.1:3694311-3794311 GCF_026875155.1 Cherax quadricarinatus | reverse complement strand
CCGCCGCCCCCCAGCCCCGCCCCGGCCCCCCCCACCGACCCGTGAAGGAAATGCGCTAGAAATTCATTCTGAAATACGCGAACCCAAAAATGAAATGCGCAGGAAATAGGAGTTGGCATGCAGGAACATCCTGCAGATTGCCCGTGTGTCGCCGATGGGGGGGGGGTGGGATTGTCGCCCCCTCCTCTCACCACCCTAGTCCGAGACCCTCCCTCTCCTTCCCTCTGTCTCCTTCCTCTGTCTCCTGTATATAATTTTTCTTGTTCCACTTCTGCTGTGTATGTGACAGTCTATCGTAAGAGGTCATAATTCCCATGTGATAGTAACTCCAGCTGTGCTGGAAGGACACCTCTGAAGCTGCCCTAGCTGGTGAACCCTTGTGGAAATGCCTGACAATATCCCCCACTGCTCTACTGAAGTCTCCCAGCTGACCTTGCATGTGATCATCCTGCGTCATGCAGCATGACAGGTAAACAGCTGACCTTGCATGTGATCATCCTGCGTCATGCAGCATGACAGGTAAACAGCTGACCTTGCATGTGATCATCCTGCGTCATGCAGCATGACAGGTAAACAGCTGACCTTGCATGTGATCATCCTGCGTCATGCAGCATGACAGGTAAACAGCTGACCTTGCATGTGATCATCCTGCGTCATGCAGCATGACAGGTAAACAGTTGACCTTACATGTGATCGTCCTGCGTCATGCAGCATGACAGGTAAACTGCAGCATGACAGGTAAACAGCTGACCTTACATGTGATCGTCCTGCGTCATGCAGCATGACAGGTAAACAACTGACCTTACATGTGATCATCCTGCGTCATGCAGCATGACAGGTAAACAGTTGACCTTACATGTGATCGTCCTGCGTCATGCAGCATGACAGGTAAACTGCAGCATGACAGGTAAACAGCTGACCTTACATGTGATCGTCCTGCGTCATGCAGCATGACAGGTATACAGCTGACCTTACATGTGATCATCCTGCGTCATGCAGCTTGACAGGTAAACAGCTGACCTTACATGTGATCATCCTGCGTCATGCAGCATGACAGGTAAACAGCTGACCTTACATGTGATCATCCTGCGTCATGCAGCATGACAGGTAAACAGCTGACCTTGCATGTGATCATCCTGCATCATGCAGCATGACAGGTAAACAGCTGACCTTACATGTGATCATCCTGCGTCATGCAGCATGACAGGTAAACAGCTGACCTTACATGTGATCATCCTGCGTCATGCAGCATGACAGGTAAACAGCTAGCTTCTTATTTCCACTATGTAACCATCATATATAACAGGGTAGCAGCACACTGCAGATTTATACAATTTTGTGTACCAAAAAAATAACGAACAGGTCACCTGGGTGATGTTTTCATCACTCAGGCATGTTGTCCCAACACCAGAATTACAGCAGTTTACCTGTGTATTAATTACGTCATATGCATGACGCTATAAGTCAGTTTCAGCAAATTTCAGCCAATAAAATACCTTTATTATTATTATTATTACTATTATTATTATTATTATTATTAGCAGCAGCAGCATCATAGTTCAGCTATAGTAAGTGTATAGACTGTAAATCCATCACATATCTGCTTTATAAGTATTTAACCGCACAATACCCTTGACCTTACATTAAACAAACTGATGAATAACAAATAACAAACTGATGGTCTGGTGCGGAACACCAACCATATTAAACTCCTGCCACAAATTAAAAGAACTTGAGAGTGACGTACACACCAGCCTGGAGCAGCACAACAAACATTGTCTTGACAGTGTCTTCAACACATTCACGTCTGATGTTGAGTGTAATAACTGTGAACAAATTAGTCATAACTTTATTGAAATATACTGTGAAGGTAGTACGATCTACTGAAATATTCTGTGAAGACAGAATGAACAAGATGAATGAGCACAGTGGAAAAAGACATATTTGAGAAATTGAACAGCGGTTTAGTGCCGATGAAGGTAGCGTAGGTAGCAATGATACGGCCGTGGACTAGATTGGCTTTAATCGGGTAGGGGTGAGTACACAACGGGCAGTGTGAGGAAGTGACCGCAAGCCAGTCCGTGGAGGGGGAGTACTTGTGTACGACAAGTCGGTCGAGGCGGGAGTGAGAGAGGGTGGACTGTGCGTCCCACCGACCTAGGTAGGCCTACAGTGGGCAGCACTGAATGCCGCGAAATATGAACTAGTCAGAGCAGACGGCTAGGCTGTGTGCTCTGACAGTACAGGCTGTCTACAAAATGAATCATTTAAGACACTGAGATGATTCCAATTAAATAAGAAAATATACTCCTACAGGTAAAGAAGAAGAATCACATAACTTTTACAACTTTTCATACTTTCTCAAGAACAAAATATACCAGTGATCAGATAAAGCAAAATATCTTAGAAAAACTAAGGAGACAGGGAGGAAAAACTCACTGATATCATAAATGAAACTTAATTTTATGCAAAATCTAAGGACAATACTGAATTAATAAGCATTTAAGGGAGATGGAAGAAGAAATATTGTTTCTTGAAGACGCTAGTGTGAGGACGAAGAGTCTTGGACCACAGATGTTGACGTCTGTGACAGTGGTACACTTGCTGCCTCCCATCTCTCTCACTCCAGGATGCTGTTATGATCAGTGCGCAGATTTGGAACCAAGTGTAAATTATCATCTCTCTCTTCCGCAGAGATTACGTTTAAACCTTAAGCGTTTAAAGTTTAAGTTAGTGAACAAGTTAAATAATTTTCATTTAATCTTTAGGTACATAACATTTATTTTTACAGTGGTCTTGGGAGCATACAGATGTTGTGGCCACATTAAAAGTACATTACGTAGATTTAATCAACCCAGAATAACCCAGTAAAGTCAAGCATCGGCTTTTCTAATCATAAGAAATATTCTACACTTATTTCTCAGAAACTAATTTCTTTAACTAAGAAAACTTGACGAAGGGTGAGTGAGCGGACCTGGTTACCCTCGGCACAGCTGATAACCAACCAACTTAACAAATACCACTGAAGTGGACATCTTAGGGTTTCCATCTCTGAAACCACTTCCATTACAAAGAGGTGCAAAGAAACCTTCCTTACCCCATAGGATAATACCACTTAGTTTATTACATTAAGCGAAATACTTCTAAGGGGATAATTCCGAAAAGCTGTCTGGAGTCTACCTGGAGGGTATTCCGGGGTTCAACGCCCCCCTGGACCAGTCCTTGACCAGGCCTTCCGGTGGATTAGAGCCTGATCAACCAGGTTGTTACTGTTGGCAGCACGTAGGCCATTGTATGAACCACAACCCGGCTGATCAGGTATCTGTCCAGCTCCCTCTTGAACACAGCCGGGGGTCTATTATTAATCCCCCCTCATGCCTGATGGAGGCTGCTGAACAGTCTTGGACCCCAAACACTTACTGTAAGCCTGATAAAGGGAACACATCTAGTATATTGTTTCTAGAACTAAATAAACAGGTATTTATAAAATTAACTAATGAAAACCAGGTCCTGTGCAGGTCTCCGTCTGCCTCTTTTATGGAAGAAATTGACAAAACTGATATACTGGTTTTAGTATGATAATTTCTGAGTGGCTCGTAAGATTGGCATCATCCCTTAAACCCTGACTGATACCTTAATAATGCAACTTCTGAGCGGCTTCAAACTTAGTGGTGCTGACGTATTTTAGAATACTGATCTCTCTGAGATTACAGCCCCTCAACGCAGGTTCCTTGACGCTGGTGAGGGGTTCTTGCTCTAGGGAATTGGATCTGTGCTCCAGTTCCCTGAACTGACCCTGAATGCCTTCCAGCCCCCCCCCTCCACAGGCGTTGTATAATCCCTATGGGTTTAGCGCTCCTCATAACAATAATACTAGATAACAAAAGTACGCCTCTCTCCAGAGTGACTTCCAAGCTGGTGTTTCTAGTGGAAGGTTTGAATTACATTAGAGTTGTATAGTTTGCCATTTGTGAATGAAACTGGGATATTAGTTTCCATGTGATAGCTTGATAATGCCTCTTCTGATTCGTTTCAACTCGTCAACGCGAATCTTTAACTGCACTATTTTTATTGCGTCAACTGGGTCACGAGAGGCTGGGGTTATGCAATACTGGCATACCTTCCTCGGATCACACAGCAACTGAAATACGTAAGAGGTTTTTCTCCCTGGCTTCTGCAATGTGTGCAATACTGTGTTCTCTAAACTCAGTATTGCAGACACGTTTTCCAAGACAGTCATTCCAAAGTCTGTTACATGATCATTTCTTTCTTATTGTTTTAGCTTGTGCTCGCTTGAGTTCAACATTCTCTTTCATGTCTAAGCAGCCTTACCTTTGATATACCTTTGATGAGTTTCGAGGATTTTTCTACTCCTAGAACCCGGCCCTAGGCCAGGCTTGTCTGGTGCTTGCCTGGTCGGCAAGGCTGCTGCTGCTGCTGCTGGCGACCCACTGGGTTACATATCCATCACAGCCTGGCTGATCTGGCACCTGGTGAAGATACCTGTCCAGTTTCCTGTTAAAGACTTCTACACTTGTCCCAGAAGTGTTTCTGATATCTTCTGGTAAGATGTTGAATAGCCTGGGGCGACGGATAATGATGCAATGTTCTCTAATTGTACTCACGGCACACCTGCTTTTCACAGGCATTATTTTACACTTCCTCCCATATCTCTCACTTCCGATGTTGTTATGACTGTGCAAGTTTGGGACCAAGGCCTCGAGTACCTTCCGGGTATATAATATTGTGTATCTCTCTCTCCTCTGCTCTAGTGAGTAAATATTTAAGACTTGAAGGCGTTCCCAGTAATTTAAATGCTCTATGCGGGCAGTAAATGATCTCTGTATCTATTCCAGCTCTGATATCTCTCCTGCCCTCAGTATTTTTGGGTATCGTCCATAAAGACTGATATGAATTTATGGTTAGTCTTGCTTGTCTACGTCTGTTATGAAGAATAAGAAACAGAAAAAGTGCAGTCAACCCTCCCTCCTTGATAAGTCAACCACCCCTCCGTCCTTCATAAGTCAACAACCCCCGCCCCCCCTCCCCAACACCATCCCATACACCAACCGCTCATATCACTCCAACAACACCATTACCCTGCCCACACTATCCCCAGCACCCTTCCTCCTCTACAGCCCCTCCCCTCTACACAAATAGTTGTGTAGTGAAAACTACACGACAGGTATACGGTACGCCAGCACACGCACACACAGGAGCTTGGACTCGACCCCTACAACCTCAACTAGGTGAGTACAACACACACACGCACACACACACACACACACACATACACACACAGGGGAAGCGATGTAGTGGAGGCAGGATCCATACATAGCTTTAAGCAGAGGTATGATAAAACTCACGGCTCAGGGAGAGTGACCTAGTAGCGATCAGTGAAGAGGCGGGGCCAGGAGCTCGGACTCGACCCCCGCAACCTCAACTAGGTGAGTACAACTAGGTGAGTACACACACACACATACACACACACACACACAAAACAAACAACACACACACACACACACACACACACACACACACACAAACACACACACACACACACACATATACCCCAAAACCCAACCACATCAGTAACAGCCTAGTTGATCAGGCCCTGATCCATCGGGAGGCCTGGTCATGGACCGGGCCGCGGGGGCTTTTGATCCCGGAATAACCTCCATGTAACATACACACACCACACACACCACACACACACACCACAACACACACACACCAACACACACACACACACACACCACACACCACACACACACACCACACACACACACACACCACACATACACACCCCAAAACATACACACCCCACACACAACACCACACACACACACCACACACACACACCACACACACACCACACCACACAACACACACACACACACACACCACACACACACACACACACACACCCCACACACCACACACACACCCCACACACACACCACACACACACACACACGCACATACACACACACACACCCACACACCCTCCACCACTTGACACAAACACTTGACACAAACATGTACCCCCCTCCCCTAACCACCCCTCCCCCTTCCCTAACCACCTCCCCTTTAGCCACCTACCCCTCTCCCAAACCACCTAACCCTCCCAAACCTTTCTAACCCCCCAACTACCTCCCCCCCTCCAATAACCATCCTCCCCCTCCCAATAACCATCCATCCCTCTCTCCCTCAAACCATCTAACCCCCTCCCCCAACTATCTCTCCCCCTCCAAAAACCCATCCTCCCCCTCCCCACAACCATCCATCCCCTCTCCTCCTAACCATCTTTCCCCTCCCCCTAACCACCTGTCCCCCTTCTGTGGAGCAACGGGGACCTAGAACCAGGATGAGGACAAGGGGCTCCAAGGACGAATCTGGGAGGGAGGAATGGGAGGTAGAGCTCAAAAAAAGGGAGGAAGACTGGGGAAGGAGACTAGATGAGCTAGGAAAGGAAGATGGAAGAGAGGTTAGCAGCAAAAATGCAGAAGGTGGAAGCAACAGGCACAGCAGCAGAACTCAAGATAGAGAGATTAGAAGAGGAGCGGGAGACATCTGAAACAGCACAGAGACAAAGATATTACAGAAGTAGCATCAGCAATGGCTACATCAAACACAGACAACAGGTCTGAAGGAAGCATGGAAACTAAACTGTATGCAGAGGTCCTGTCAAACCCACATGGGGCCAAAACAAAGGCAGGGAGCACACTAGGACAGAATGAGAGGTTGGAAGACATTGAAGGAACTAGGACATGTGCAAGGACCTTACCAGATACCTGTGGGGGCCAGGAACAGGTGAGCAGGAAGGACAAACAAGAAGCATGGGGGCCCCATACTAGGGAAGGGACTGAAGGAAGGAACACTCCAAGGAAGAAACAAAAAACACATCAGAGGATGCAATGGGAGTCACAGTGGGAGGTGGAAAGGGGGGGAGATCCGTGTTTGTCTATGGGCTAGACGAAGCTAAAGGGGAAAATTTACGATGAAAGAAAGCGGAGGAAAAAAAAGCTTTTTGAAGATATCATGAAGGTGATAGGCGAGGGGGACATGACCCAGGTGGCAAATTTTCGGAGAATTGGGGGGTTTCACAAAGAAAAAGAATCGGCCTCTCAAAGTAATTTTCAGGCAGAATCAACCCGAACCATGATCCTGCAGGAGAAAGCACGGCTGAGAGGCAAGCAGGAGTTCCGGAGTGTGTACCCCGATCGAGACAGAACACAGGACGAAAGGAAGACGATGAAAGAGAGAGTTCAAAAACGAAAAGGGGAAAAGGGAGGAAAAGAAAAAGGGGAGCAATAACCCAAGATCAAATGGAAGGACAAGCACACCCCCAGAAACACCTGCAGAAGGACTCCAGCTACGACACCCCCAAGGCAACTGAACAATCCAAAAACCAACCATCACACACTGATCCCTCTGTTTCCACCCCCGCACCACAGTTACAGTATTAGAACAGAAGTTGAAGGGTTTTGGGAAAACAAATGCAGATGGATTAACGAATAAACATGAGGAATGGCAAGAAAGAATCAATGAGAAGTCCCCAGACATCATAAACAGTTACAGAAACAAAACTCACGGGGACATTAACAGATGCAATCTTCCCACCAGGATACCAGATCATGAGGGAAAAATAGAAGGGGCAGGGGGGGAGGTGGGGTTGCTTGCTCGTAAAAAACAGATGGAAATTCGAGACAATGGAAGGCATAGATGAGACGGGGGGAAAGAGGGCTACATAGCAAAGGGACACTTCAGTCTTTGGAACACAAAGTGGTCATTGCAGTGATGTATAATCCCCCACAGACTGCAGGAGGCCCGAGAGGAATATGAGAGAGCAACAGAGCAATGGTGGACACACTTGCTGAGGTGGCAGAAAAGCTCATTCCAACAGAGCAAAGTTGCTGGTTATGGGGGATTTCAACCACAGGGAGATCGACTGGGAAACCTGGAGCCACCTGGGGTCCCGAAACATGGAGAGCCAGGATGTTGGGCGTGGTGCTGGAAAACCTCATGCACCAACATGTTAAGGACACTACCAGAGTGAGAGGGGAGGATGAACCAGCAAGATTGGACCTTGTGTTCACCCTGGGCAGCTCAGACATTGAGGACATCAAGTATGAGAGTCCCCTAGGAGCTAGCGACCACGTGGTTCTGTGCTTTGAATACATAGTAGAGCTGCAAGTGGAGAGAATAACAGGAGTTGATGGGAAAAGCTTGGGCTATAAAAGAGGGGACTACATAGGGTTGAAGAACTTCCTGCGGGAGGTCCAGTGTGACAGAGAACTGGCAGGAAAGCCAGTAAATGAAATGATGGAATATGTAACAACAAAATGCAATAGAGGCAGTGGAAAAGTCTATTCCCAAGGGCAACAGTAACAACGGGAAGACCGGAAACAAGCCCCTGGGTTTTCCCGACGGTGTAAGGAGGCAAAAACAAAGTGCAATAGAGAATGGAAAAAGTACAGAAGGGAGAGAACACACGAAAATAGGGAGATCAGTCGCAGAGCCAGGAATGAGTATGCACAGGTAAAGAGGGAAAGGGCCCCGCGACAGTATGAAAATGACATAGCATCAAGAATCAAGACTGACCCGAAACTGTTGTATAGCCACATCAGGAGGAAGACAACAGTCAAAGACCAGGGATCAGATTAAGGACAGAAGGTGGAGAACTCACAAGAAATGATCAGGAGGTATGTGAGGAGCTGAACAGGAGTATAAGGAAGTTTTTACAGTAGAGACAGGAAGGGCTGTGGGAAGACAGCACAGAAGGGAACATCAAGAGGGAAATACCAACAAGTGTTGGATGACATACGAACAACTGAGGAGGAGGTGAAGAAGCTCTTAAGTGACCTTGACACCTCAAAGGCGATGGGACCGGACATCTCCCCATGGGTCCTTAGAGAAGGAGCAAGATGCTGTGTGTGCCTCTAACCAAAATTTCTTCAACACATCCCTTGAAACTGGGCAACTACCTGAGAAATGGAAGACAGCTAATGTAGTCCCCAATTTAAGAAAGGAAAAGAAACGAGGCACTAAACTACAGACCTGTGTCTCTGACATGTATTGTTTTGCAAAGTCATGGAGAAGATTATCAGGAGGAGAGTGGTCGAACACCTGGAAAGGAAACAAGATTATAAATGAAAACCGCATGGGTTCATGGAAGGCAAATCCTGTATCACAGACCTCCTGGAGTTTTATGACAAGGTAACAGAAGTAAGACACGAGAGAGAGGGGTGGGTAGATTGCGTTTTCCTAGACTGCAGGAAGGCCTTTGACACAGTTCCCCAAGAGATTAGTGCAGAAGCGGGAGGATCAGGCGCATGTAAAAGGGAGGGCACTGCAATGGATAAGGAAAAACCTGACGGGAGGCAGCAACGAGTCATGGTACGTGAAGAGGTATCACAGTGGGCGCCTGTTACGAGCGGGGTTTCCCACAGGGGTCAGTTCTAGGACCAGTGCTATTTTTGATATATGTGAACGACATGATGGAAGGAATAGACTCTGAAGTGTTTCCCCGTTCGCAGATGATGTGAAGTTGATGAGAAGAATTAAATCGGATGAGGATGAGGCAGGACTGCCCAAAAAGACCTGGACAGGCTGGACATGTGGTCCAGTAAAATGGGTTCTCGAATTCAATTTCCCGCCAAATGCAAAGTCATGAAGATTGGGGAGGGGTAAAGAAGACCGCAGACAGAGTATAGGCTAGGTGGACAAAGACTACAGACCTCACTCAAGGAGAAAGACCTTGGGGGGACCATAACACCGGCACATCACCGGAGGCACACATCAAAACCCAAATAACTGCTGCAGCATACGGGCGCCTGGCAAACCTGAGAATAGCGTTCCAATACCTTAATAAGGAATCGTTCAAGACACTGTACACTGTGTATGTTAGGCCCATACTGGAGTATGCAGCACCAGTCTGGAACCCACACCTGGTCAAGCACGTCAAGAAGTTAGAGAAAGTACAAAGGTTTGCAACAAGGCTAGTCCCAGAGCTCAAGAGAATGTCGTACGAGGAAAGGTTAAGGGAAATCAGACTGACGACACTGGAGGACAGAAGGGTCAGGGGAGAAATGATAACGACATACAAGATACTGCGGGGAATAGACAAGGTGGACAGAGATAGGATGTTCCAGAGAGGGGACACAGGGACAAGGGGTGACAACTGGAAGCTGAAGACTCAGACGAGTCACAGGGACGTTAGGAAGTATTTCTTCAGTCATAGAGTTGCCAGCAAGTGGAATAGCCTAGCAAGTGAAGTAGTGGAGGCAGGAACCATACATAGTTTTAAGAAGAGGTATGACAAAGCTCAGGAAGCAGAGAGAGAGAGGACCCAGTAGCGATCAGTGAAGAGGCGGGGCCAGGAGCTGAGTCTCGACCCCTGCAACCACAATTAGGTGAGTACACACACACACACACACACACACACACACACACACACCAGGAACAAATGAGTGAACTAAAGAAAATGAAGGAGCAAAGCTATATGCAGATGCCATAACAGACCACAGCAGTGCCCAGGAAAAGCTGAAAAGGAACAATGACAGACCACTGAGCACAGGGACATGAGCTACAGAAGAGACTGAAGGAAGGACCACTGCAATGGAGGCAACTAAATCGTCTCAGCAGATGCAAAGGAAAATACTGGGAGGGCGAAAGGGAGAGGTCAGTTTTTGTTTACGGCTCCAGGAACTTGAAGGGGAACTTATGAAGAAGACAGGAGGAGAAAAAAGCGATTGAAAGTATCATGAAAGCAATAGGAGAGGACGACATGCCCCAGCTGACAAATTTTCTGAGAACAGGGTGGTTTCCAAGAGGAAAAAGCCGACCAAAGTGATTTTTAAGGCAGAATCAGCTCAAAACAGGATCCTGCAGGAAAAAGCATTACTAAGGGACATATTGCTGTACATAAATATCCCCATTCAAGGCAGGTGAAATTGCAGATCTAAAGAATGTACAGAGAACCTTCACTGCATGTATAAGTTCCATCAAACACCTTAACTACTGGGAGCACCTGGCAGCACTTGACATGTATTCACTGGAGCGCAGGCGAGAGATATATCATAATCTACACCTGGAAGATTTTGGAGGAACTGGTCCCTAATCTGCAAACAGAAATCACTCCCTACGAAAGCAAAAGACTTGGCAGGCGATGCAACATACCCCCAGTGAAAAGTGGGGGCGCCACTGGTACACTAAAAGAAAACACAATAAGTATCTGGGGCCCAAGACTGTTCAACAGCCTCCCACCAGCCATAACGGGCATTACCAATAGACCACTGGCTGTCTTCAAGAGGGAGCTGGACAGATACCTAAAGTCTGTGCTGGGTCAACTGGGCTGTGGTTCATACATTGGACTACATGCGGTCAGCAGCAACAGCCTTGTTGATCAGGCCCTGAACCACCAGGAGGCCTGGTCGTGGATCGGGCCGCGGGGGCGCTAATCCCTGGAATGCCCCCCATGTAGACTCCAGGTAGATACTGAAGTACCGGAGGGTATACCTCAACCGGGACAGAACACAAGAAGAAAGGTAGAAACTGAAAGAGAGGGTACAAAGGTGTAAGGAGGAACGAGAGGCAAAAACAGAGATGAGCAGTAGAACCCAGACACAGGAGTAAGAGCAAATACAACCTCCTTCAGAACCACCAACAGAAGGACCTCAACCACAACAACCCCAATGAAACAAATCTAACCCAAAACCAACACAATCTACCCTCTTCCCCCACCCCCCTCATCACAAACTCCACCCCCACAGCAACTCCCCTTAGTTTCCTGCCATGTCTCCCAATCCCCCAACCCCAATATTCTCCTCAGACCACAGTTTTAGTAAAGAAGTTAAAGGTGTGCTATACAAATGTGGATGGAATAACGAATAAATGTGAGGAGTGGCATGAAAGAATAAAGGAGACATCCCCAGACATCATAGCAGTCACAGAGACGAAACTCACTGGGATGATAACAGACGCAATCTTCCCACCAGGATATCAGATCCTGATATAAGATAGAAGGAGAAGAGGGGGAGGAGGAGTTGCACTGATCATTAAAAACTGATGGAGATTTAAGGAAATGGAAGGAATGGACGAAATAGACGAAAGGGACTACATAGTAGGTACAATTCACTCTTGGGGACATTAGGTAGACATTTGAGTGATATATAACCTGCCACAGAACTGCAGGAGGCCAAGAGAAGAATATGAAGAGAGTGAATACTGTAAGCAAGCGGGTGCCTTGGATGGACATGGATGCAGCTGGATGAAAGGCTCTGCTCCCCTCCACCCCATACGACAAGACGCTCCACTCTGCCACTGAATAATCACTGCCACCACTGTTTTAAACTGGTTTACCGCCGCTTGGGATTGCACTAGAACTTGCCGGGTAACTTAGAGGTAGGTGATATATACGGCCATTGACTAGATTGATTTTATTTGGAGTAATTGGGTTCCCAGTGGGCAGTGTGAGGTAAGCCGAAAACCAGTCCTCGGAGGAGAGCTGTTGTCTGGAAGGTAGCCGGTCTAGGAGTGAGACCGGGGTAGTATGGTTTCACACTGAGCTAGGTAGGCCTATAGATGGCAGCACTAGTATGGCGCAAAATATGAACTCAGCTGGGCATACATAGTAGGGTTACTGTCTACATGGAAGATGGCAAATGTAGTCCCAATTTTTAAGAAAGGAGACAGACACGAGGCATTAAACTACAGACCTGTGTCACTGACATGTATAGCATGCAAAGCCATGGAGAAGATTATCAGCAGGAGAGTGGTGGTTCACCTAGAAAGAAACAAGCTTGTAAACGACAACCAGTACAGTTTCAGGGAAGGAAAATCCTGTGTCACAACCCTACTGGAGTTTTATGACAAGGTAACAGAAGTAAGACATGAGAGAGAGAGAGAGAGAGAGAGAGAGAGAGAGAGAGAGAGAGAGAGAGAGAGAGAGAGAGAGAGAGAGAGAGAGAGAGAGAGAGAGAGAGAGAGAGAGAGGTGGATAGATTGCATTTTCTTGGAGTGCAAGAAGGCCTTCGACACAGTTCCTCACAAGAGGTTAATGCAAAAGCTAAAGGGTCAGGCATGCATAACAGGAAAGGCACTGCAATAAATCAGAAAATATCTGACAGAGAGGCAACAACGAGTCATGGTACATGACGAGGTGTCAGAGCGGGGTTTCACAGGGGTCAGTTCTAGGGCCTGTGCTGTTTTTGGTATATGTGAATGACATGACGGAAGGGATAGACTCAGAAGTGTCCTTGTTTGCAGATGATGTGAAGTTAATGAGCAGAATTAAATTGGATGATGATCAGGCAGGACTACAAAGAGACCTGGACCAGGCTATAAGCCTGGTCCAGCAACTGTATTCATGAATTTAATCCCGCCAAAAGCAAACTCATGAAGATCGGGGAAGGGCAAAGAAGACCGCAGACAGAGTATAGTCTAGGCGGCCAAAGATTGCAAGTCTTACTCTAGGAAAAAGATCTTGGGGTGAGTATAATACCGAGCACATATCCTCAGGCGCACATCAAACAGATAACTTCTGCAGCATATGGTCGCCTAGCAAACCTGAAAATAGTGTTCGGAAAGGAATCGTTCAAGACACTGTACACCGTGTACGTCAGGCCCATACTGGAGTATGCAGCACCTGTTTGGAATCCACACCTGGTGAAGCACGTCAAGATAGTAGAGAAAGTGCAAAGGTTTGCAACAAGACTAGTCCCAGAGCTAAGAGAATTGTCCTACATAGAAAGGTTAAAGGAAATCAGCATGACGACACTGGAGAACAGAGGGTTAATTAAGGGAGACATGAGAACGACATATAAAATACTGCGAGGAATTGACAAGGTGGACAAAGATAGGATGTTCCAGAGATGGGACACAGAAACAAGGGGTCACAATTGGAAGTTGAAGAGTCAGATGAGTCAAAGGGATGTTAGGAAGTATTTCTTCAGTCATAGAGTTGTCAGGCAGTGGAATAGCCTAGAAAGTGACGTAGTGGAGGCAGGAACCATACATAGTTTTAAGACGAGGTTTGATAAAGCTCATTGAGCAGGGAGAGAGAGGACCCAATAGCAACCGGTGAAGAGGCGGGGCCAGGAGCTAAGACTCGACCCCTGCAACCACAAATAGGTGAGTACAAATAGGTGAGTCTCACTCACACACACACACACACACACACAACAAACACACATACACACACAACTAACACACACGCACACACACACAACACACACAAACACACACACACACATACCACACACACACAACAAACACACACATACACACACAACTAAACACACACGCACACACACATACACGCACGCATATACAACAGGCCCAGTGTCTAATCGACATGTGCCTTGGACAAAATGGTAACTAACTAACAGACAGACAGACAGACAACACACCACACACACACACACACACACACACACACACACACACACACACAGTACATATGTGAAGAGCTAAGCACGAGATTTTGGAAGTTATTCTCAGTGGAGACAACGAGGCTTCCAGCAAACCAAGGTGATATGGTACACCAGCAAGTGCTGGAGGTGAAGAAACTGCTTTGTGAACTAGATACCTTGAAGGCGGTGGGCCCAGATAACATCTCTCCATGGGTCCTGAGGGAGCAGAGGAACCGTGTGTGCCGCTAACAACAATCTTCAATAAATCTACTGAAAGTGGGCAACTGCCTAAAGTATGGAAGGCAACAAATATAGACCCAATTTTTATGAAAGGTAATAAGCAGTACTAAACCACAGACCTGTGTCACTGACGTATATTATGTAAAGTTATGGAGAAGATTATCAGGAGAAGAAGGGTGGAACCTCAATAAAGAAATTGGCTTATACATGACAACCAGCACGGCTTCAGGGAAGGGAAATCCTGTGTCACATACCTACTGCAGTTGTACGACAAGATAACAGAAAAGGAGAGAGAGAGAGAGAGAGAGAGAGAGAGTGAGGATAGGTAGACTGCATCTTCTTGTACTGTAAGAAGGCTATCGACACAGTACCGCACAAGAGGCTGTTCAAAAGCTAGAGGAACAGACAGGGACAGGAGGAAAAGTACTGCAATGAATCAAGGAATACCTGACAGGAAGGAAATAACGAGTGTTGATACGTGACGAGGTGTCAAAGTGAGGTTTCACAAGGGTCAGTTCAATGCCCAGTGCTATTTCTTGTATATGAGAATGACATGAGGGAAGGGATAGATTCAGAGGTGTCCCTGTTCGGAGACGATGTTTAACTAACGAGGAGAATACAAGTGGACGAGGATCAGGTAAGCCTACAAGGGGATCTGGACAGGCTGGAAGTCTGGTCCAACAAATGGCTCCAGGAGTTTAACTCCACTAAGTGCAAAGTCATGAAGCTTGGGGAAGGCCAAAGAAGACCGTAGACGGAGTACAGGCTAGGGAAGTCAATGGCTGCAAACCTTACTCAAGGAAATGGATCTTTGGGTGACCATCATACCAAGCACACCCCGTGAAATGCACATCAACCAAATAACCGCTGCAACACATGAACGTCTGGCAAACCTAAGAAGAGCATTTCGACATCTAAGTAAGGAGTCATCCCTGACACCGTGCGCCGTGTACGTCAGGCACATATTGGAGTATGCAGCACCAATATGGAGTCCTGCAATCACATATAGGTGAGTACACTACACAGGTCTACTGGTAATCCTCCTCAACTGGGACCAGGTAAACCATGTCCTAAACGAAACATGTTGGGAAGATGTCTTAAATGACATGGATCCAAACTAGTGCCTTGAAAGGATCAACTTCCTGGCAGCTGAAGCATGTTCTAGGCATATTTCCCTAAGAAAGAAGAAGAGCAAGAGTAAACTGGAGAGAGAAAGCCGCTCCCTCTACAGAAGACGACGAAGAGTCACTGAGCTCCTCAGGAGTGCTAGAATATCTGATACACGAGAGACACTGACCAGGGAAGTGGAAACTATCGAACTTAAGTTAAATGACTCTTACAGGAACCAGGAGAGACAGCAGGAGCTTAAAGCTATTAATGAAATTGAAAGAAATTCAAAATATTTCTTTTCATATGCCAAAAACAAGGCACATACCACATCTAGTATTGGGCCCTTACTCAGACAGGATGGGGCTTACACAGATGACAACAAGGAAATGAGTGAAATATTGAAATCCCAGTACGACTCTGTGTTTAGTGAACCACTAATCGGTCTGAGGATCGACGACCCAAATGATTTCTTCATGAATGAGCCTCAAAACTCCATAAATGTATGCCAGATTTCCGACATTACCCTAACTCCGATAGATTTCGAAAAAGCCATTGACAACATGCCCATGCATTCAGCCCCGGGCCCAGACTCGTGGAACTCTGTTTTCATTAAGAACTGCAAGAAACCCCTCTCGCGTGCCCTAATACACTATGGAGGAGAGCTTGGATATGGGTGAAATTCCACAGTCACTTAAAACAACGGATATAGCCCCACTCCATAAAGGTGCAGCAAAGCATTAGCTAAGAACTATAGACCAATAGCTCTGACCGTCCCACATCATAAAAATCTTTGAAAGAGTGCTAAGAAGCAGGATTGCAAATCACCTGAATTCCCAAAATCTGCACAATCCAGGGCAACATGGGTTCAGGGCAGGTCGCTCCTGCCTCTCACAACTACTGGATCACTATGATATGGCCTTGGGTGCACTGGAAGAAAATCAGAATGCAGATGTAATATACACAGACTTTGCAAAAGCATTTGACAAATGCGATCATGGTATAATAGCCCATAAAATACGTGCTAAAGGGAAGGTGGGGAGATGGATCTTCAACTTCCTAACAAATCGAACACAAAGAGTAGTGGTCAACAGAGTTAAATCGGAGGCTGCCATAGTGAAGAGTTCTGTTCCACAAGGCACAGTACTCACCCCCATCTTATTCCTTATCCTCATATCAGACATAGACAGAGATATACATCACAGCACCGTATCATCCTTTGCGGATGATACTATGATCTGCATGAGGCTGTCATCTGCTGAGGACGCGGTTAACCTCCAAGAAGATATAAACAAAGTTTTCCAGTGGGCAACGGTAAACAATATGATGTTCAATGAGGACAAATTCCAACTACTCCGTTATGGAAAACTGGAGGAGATAATAACTAGAACAGAGTATACTACAGACTCTGGCCATACAATAGAGCGGAAAAATAATGTAAGGGACCTGGGAGTAGTAATGTCTGAGGATCTCACTTTCAAGGATCACAAAAGTGCCACGATCGCACGTGCAAAGAAAATGATAGGATGGATAATGAGAACGTTCAAAACGAGAGATGCCAAGCCAATGATGATCCTTTTCAAATCACTTGTTCTGTATAGGCTGGAATACTGCTGTACATTAACATCTCCATTCAAAGCAGGTGAAATCGCAGATCTAGAGAGTGTACAGAGATCCTTTACTGCACGTATAAGTTCTGTCAAGCACCTTAACTACTGGGAACGCTTGGAAGCACTTGACTTGTACTCGTTGGAACGCAGGAGGGAGAGATATATCATAATCTACACTTGGAAAATCTTTGAAGGAATGGTCCCAAATCTGCACACAGAAATCACTCCCTACGAAAGTAAAAGACTGGGCAGGCGATGCAAAATGCCCCCAAAATGCGCCATTGGTACACTGAGGGAAAACACCATAAGTGTCCGGGGCCCAAGACTGTTCAACAGCCTCCCATCAAGCATTAGGGGAATTGCCAATAAACCCCTGGCTGCCTTCAAGAGAGAGCTGGACAGATACCTAAAGTCAGTGCCGGATCAGCCGGCCTGTGGCTCGTACGTTGGACTGCGTGCGGCCAGCAGTAACAGCCTAGTTGATCAGGCCCTGATCCATCGGGAGGCCTGGTCATGGACCGGGCCGCGGGGGCGTTGATCCCCGGAATAACCTCCATGTACGTATAATGGTAGGCAGTTGAAGAGTAGTGGGTAACTGACAGTGTTGTCTCTTAGTGTACTCATGGCGTCCCTGCTATTCATTGCGATTATACTGCACCCTCTTCCGAACCTTTTGCTTTCGTAAGTAGTGACTTATGTGTGCAAATTTAGGAAGAGTCCCTCTTAATATTTTCCAGATGTAAATTACGAAGAAACTTTCTCGCCTGCGCTTCAAGGAGAGCAGGTCAAGGGATTTAATACGTTCCTAGTAATTACGATGCTTGACCGAGCTTACACGAATTTTCTGTACATTCTTCAGAGCCGCAATTTCGCCTGCCTTAAAGGGATTGTTAGTGTACAACAAGCAGTATTCCAGCCTAGAAAGAACATGGTAACTTAAAGAGGATCATCACTGGCTTGGCATCGCTGGTTTTGAAGGTTCACATTATCCCGTGGTCACCTAGCAATAAATAAATAGTACCCAGTCGACGGTTGTGGGTCACATCCTGGGGAGAGGGATAAGAAGACGATAAGCCACCCTGCTTGGCTTTCTGTCAGCAGCCTCTTTCATTACCCCTTCCGGGATTAATAATCTAAATGAAGTCTTCTTCCGTTCAAGCTGTAGTCTAAAGCTGGAAGTGAGCCAGCTTTGTTTCTGGCGTTTAAGGCACAAAAACCCAGCTATAAAAGCTAGTGCTTTGTTAGCTACGTTACTCCAGGGTACACATTGTTATATGTGCTGGTCCTTGCTAATGACCACTTCAGCAACCTTCTGTGTGTGTGAGAGAGAGAGAGGGAGGGAGAGAGAGAGGTAGAGAGAGAGAGAGAGAGAGAGAGAGAGAGAGAGAGAGAGAGAGAGAGAGAGAGAGAGAGAGAGAGAGAGAGAGAGAGAGAGAGAGAGAGAGAGAGAGAGAGAGAGAGAAACGGAGAGGGTTCACACAGTGTCAGGTCAACTTTAAAACCTTTAGCAGTGTACTGATACATCACCTCCCCTCCCAGTCCTCCCTGACCCGCCCAATACCTGACACTGATGTAGACTTACAACACAAAAACTACCCATACATCGACATTTAGACTTCCCTCCTTGACGTAAGGGGAAAAAATATAAGGAAAAAAAATACGTTATCAAATAGCGCAGTTTCCCTCCCCTCGATAATCACAGAAAACGTGCCATCTTAGCTCTGCTTTTCAACGGTAACTTTAACAGTTAACACACTGGTAACTTAACAGCTGGTTAACACACAAAACATCAAACGGGTACATAAGTACGTCAAGAAAATATAAATTTAGTTAATCTGGAAATATTTCTTAAAATATCAGTGTTCTTATTTAACATCGTTAATTTCTTCTTAACACTGAACAACAAGTTTTCGAGAAATATTCAACCGGTTTCAGGAAGAAATCCAAATCGTTTATTTTTCTTAGAGGTCTTTTTATTTCGTAAATCGATTGGTAGCGCACTCAGCTCACACACTGAGGTCCGGGGGTCGATCCCCGGTACGGGTGGAAACATTAGAACGGGTTTCCTTAAAACACCTGCTGTCCATGTTTACCTACCGGTAAAACAAGTACCTGGGTGTTAGTCGACAGGTGTGGGTCGCATCCTGCGGACAAAACTGACCTAATTTGCGGGAAATGTTCAGCGTAACAAGCGGCTTTCTATGTAGTAATATGTCATTGATGTCAGCTATGGTCTGTATACCTTGTACATGTACTGGTAGTAATTATTATTATTATTTATTATTATTATTATTATTATTATTATTATTATTATTATTATTTCTCCGAGGCTGTAGGTCCCCACAATTTGCACCAGAGGAGGATCCACTCTTATAAATATTTCTCTCTCTCTCACTCTCTGTCTCTCTCTCTCTCTCTCTCTCTCTCTCTCTCTCTCTCTCTCTCTGTCTCTGTCTCTCTCTCTCTCTCTCTGTCTGTCTGTCTGTCTGTCTCTCTCTCTCTCTCTCTCTCTCTCTCTCTCTCTCTCTCTCTCTCTCTCGTGACCTACAATGACCAATCTCAGCCACTCAGATTATAACACCAACATTAAACTTGCAAAAGCCTCACTTCGGGGCCACCAGTGAAAATAACACTCCAGGGTATTTGCATATATGCCATTACCGCCCCTCCTACACCAGGGGTATCCTGCCCTCGGTAAGGAGAGGGGTATCCCTCACTTGGAGAGGGTGAGAGGGCTCCCACACCAGGGGAGAGGAAAGGGAGGGCATTTCTAACCCTGGGAGCGGAGGGGAGAGATACCCAACACCCTTGGAGGGAAGGAAACGGATATCTTATATCCGGGAGAAGAGGGGTATCCCTTAGCAGGGGATGAGGAGGAAGGTATCCCACCGAGAGTCTTCACCTAATTTCAGGAGAAAAAGTTCAGGTGAGATTTATTTTGATTTAGTCTGGCCTTCACACTAACACGGAAGCAGTATACGACAGCAGGCCAGGGGAATAGGCAGGGTGGTAGGCTAGGGGAGTAGGCAGGGTAGTAGGCTAGGGGAGTAGGCAGGGTAGTAGGCTAGGGGAGTAGGCAGGGGAGCAGGCCAGTCAGTGCCGGATCAGCCGGGCTGTGGCTCGTACGTCGGACTGCGTGCGGCCAGCAGTAACAGCCTAGTTGATCAGGCCCTGATCCATCGGGAGGCCTGGTCATGGACCGGGCCGCGGGGGCGTTGATGCCCGGAATAACCTCCAGGGTAGTAGGCAGGGTAGGAAGCAGGGTAGCAGGCAGGGAAACGCCAGCGAAGCAGGTCAGGGTAGTAGACAGGCCCTGATCCACCAGGAGGCCTGGTCATGGACAGGGCCGAGTGGTCGCTGATCCCTGGAATGCACTCCAGGTAGACTCCAGGTAGGTTAGTAGGTAGGTAGGGGAGCAGGCCAAGGGAGCAGGCCAGAGGATGTCATGTAGGGGGGTAATGATTAGGGGAATATGGGGGTAAGCGGAGGGAGTCAGTAGGTAGGGGACAGGCGAGGTGGTAGGAGTGAGGTATGCGGAGGTAGGTAGGTAATGTGAGGTCACTGGTGACTACAACTTCACCTCTCATTACTCTACCCACCACTCCACACTGCTCACCCTCTCACTACTTTAACTAAACATATGCCTCGCCCACTTTTCACTCATATATAAACATAAATAAATGGAGAAAATAACGGGGACAGTGAATATTACTATTCTACTCAAACACAGTTTATTATTAAGTCTTTGTACAATAATATATTTGGGAACAGAACATTATTGTGGTTTAGATAAATGGGATGGTACACATAAGCAGTGAGACAGGGAACACAATCAACTTGACCAAAATGAATGTAACTTACAATATAGTTCAGAGGGCAGTTCATCACAGGAACTAAGCCACAGGTCCCAAGACCTACACAGCACGAGTACTGCGCCAAGCCAGTACTCTGCCCAATGCCTCCAACAGTCTCCTCCAGAGACTTCAGCAGCCTTCTCCCGAGCCCTGCTCCCCAGCAGCAGCTCCGCTCGAAGTCTCTGCTCAGGAGCTCTGCACCCCAGCAGCAGCTCCGCTTGAATTTCTGCTCAGGAGCTCTGCACCCCAGCAGCAGCTCCGCTCGAATCTCTGCTCAGGAGCTCTGCACCCCAGCAGCAGCTCCGCTCGAATCTCTGCTCAGGAGCTCTGCACCCCAGCAGCAGCTCCGCTCGAATCTCTGCTCAGGAGCTCTGCACCCCAGCAGCAGCTCCGCTCGAATCTCCTGATCATGCTCTTCCTAGGGCTTTTATGGTGGTCCAAGCACCCTCCACAACCATGTGTACGACCTGACGCCGTCAAGAACAAAAGACCTCAGACGTGGGCGTGGCTACAGACGTCTGCCAAGGCAAGGTGTGACCATATAATTGGTTAAATTAGGTCTCCCCAGAGACCTCACAAGCCCAGCTGAACTACATCACATCCCCCTTTCTCCCCCAATTTAAAATATCTGAGAACTAGGACAATTTGTCCTAGTTATTAGACTATTTTAATCCTAATCCCTTAAATCTATTACAATACAAAGACAAAATTATACATAATACAAAATTATTCAACGACATATATTTCCCTCAACCTTCTCATCTGCCACAAGGCAGCGTAATCAGTACACCTGGCAGTTGACCAGCATAACAGTTGCTCTCTGGTGCAAAGCCTCCTTACCCGTCATTTCTCCTTAACCCTAAATATCGGGCTCCAGTGCCTTCCCTACTTCTACTAGAAATGCACTAGCCAATGCTAGTCACCCTCGCATGTTAACCATTGGGCCAAGCCTCTCTAAGCTTCTATGGCGTGGAAAACTGCTCCAACGGGTTGCATTCTTTCAAGTAACTGCAACTGGACCACTTCACGACCACCAAGGTCGCATTTTCGGCACACTTCACATGCGCACTACAACATCTGAAAATCGAGACAGGGCAGGCATCGCAGCTAAGACCCTCCATTATCCTATGCCACTACTAGGATTCACTGGCCTCATAAAACAAGGCGGCCATAATCACTGGACCGTATTCAAGGTCACCTTATTTCACACAGGTAACACTAACACTTCTGGCAAGTCAAAGTAGGCTGGGGACATCACACACTCTCAATTGTCTCTCATGGCTGGCAGGACATCCCCGCATACCAGTCGTACAGGTCGACCAGCAAGGCAGGATACACCTCCATACCGCCCTTGAAAACAGGCTGGTCCCAGCAGCTGGAGTCCATCTCCAGGGCTCACATCCTTCCACATCTCCGAGGATGGCAGCTCCATCATAGTAGATTCTCCTGTCCTGGCACACCAGCCAGAATCCCTCACACACCACTGCAGCATCACCGCCATCTCCTCCTCTTGAGCTAGGCAGCATCGCAGCATCACAGCACGGCCACAGCATAGCAGACCATCACAGCATGGTCACAGCATAGCAGACAGCATCACAGCACGGCTACAGCATAGCAGACAGCATCACAGCACGGCCACAGCATAGCAGACAGCATCACAGCACGGCCACAGCATAGCACAGCATCACAGCACGGCCACAGCATAGCAGACAGCATCACAGCAGCCGCCATCAGCAGTAGCAGGCAATGGTCAGTTGCTCGAGGTGAGGTGAGGTCACTTCAAGTCATCAACAGCAAGTCCGGTCACCCATCCCTGGCAACTGCAGGTAACTGGCGGTCCGTGGGTGATGGTCACAGAGGCTGGGTGACGCAGACAGACACCCACTACACTGGATGACAGACCAGGGCAGCAATACATCTACTGGGGCACATCAGCTGGGTGACTGGGCACATCAGGTGGACAGCAATCATAGGCAACTCTTCAATGGGTGACAGTTGTGGGTGACTCTTCCAAGGCGGGCTGGGTGACTTCTCATTCCTCTGTAAATATTCAATTTCGGCCAGTAATTGCTTCCCCCAAAAGTCTCACCCAAATACTGATATTCTCCACCATTTATCTCAAACCAACAACCAACTCCACCAAATACAACCACACAATTACTCAGACCCACCTTCAAAAAAAACAAGGTCAGTTAAGGTCACTAGGATTATAATATCACACTGATATTTACTTAAACTTTACACACACAAGAAAAAAAAAAGTGGTAGCAAATGGTAGTATAACAAGTGTAACCGAGCAGTCAAAAATAAGGCACATGGGACTGGTTCCTACTATAAAAATAATAAGAACCACCACCGCTTAGACACCATGTCATGTAGGGGGGTAATGATTAGGGGAATATGGGGGTAAGCGGAGGGAGTCAGTAGGTAGGGGACAGGCGAGGTGGTAGGAGTGAGGTATGCGGAGGTAGGTAGGTAATGTGAGGTCACTGGTGACTACAACTTCACCTCTCATTACTCTACCCACCACTCCACACTGCTCACCCTCTCACTACTTTAACTAAACATATGCCTCGCCCACTCTTCACTCATATATAAACATAAATAAATGGAGAAAATAATGGGGACAGTGAATATTACTATTCTACTCAAACACAGTTTATTATTAAGTCTTTGTACAATAATATATTTGGGAACAGAACATTATTGTGGTTTAGATAAATGGGATGGTACACATAAGCAGTGAGACAGGGAACACAATCAACTTGACCAAAATGAATGTAACTTACAATATAGTTCAGAGGACAGTTCATCACAGGAACTAAGCCACAGGTCCCAAAACCTACACAGCACGAGTACTGTGCCAAGCCAGTACTCTGCCCAATGCCTCCAACAGTCTCCTCCAGAGACTTCAGCAGCCTTCTCCCGAGCCCTGCTCCCCAGCAGCAGCTCCGCTCGAAGTCTCTGCTCAGGAGCTCTGCACCCCAGCAGCAGCTCTGCTCGAATCTCTGCTCAGGAGCTCTGCACCCCAGCAGCAGCTCTGCTCGAATCTCTGCTCAGGAGCTCTGCACCCCAGCAGCAGCTCCGCTCGAATCTCCTGAGCATGCTCTTCCTAGGGCTTTTATGGTGGTCCAAGCACCCTCCACAACCACGTATACGACCTGACGCCGTCAAGAACAAAAGACCTCAGACGTGGGCGTGGCTACAGACGTCTGCCAAGGCAAGGTGTGACCATATAATTGGTTAAATTAGGTCTCCCCAGAGACCTCACAAGCCCAGCTGAACTACATCACAAGGAGTAGGCAGGGGAGCAGGCCAGGGAGAGTAGACAGAGGAGCAGGCCATGGTAGCAGGCACCAGGAGAGCAGGCCAAGGGAGTAGGCAGGGGAGCAGGCAATGGAGTAGGCAGGGGAGCAGGCCAGGGGGAGTAGGCAGGGGGGCAGGCCAGGGGGAGTAGGCAGGGAGCAGGCCAGGGGAGTAGGCAGGGAGCAGGCCAGGGGAGTAGGCAGGGAAACAGGTCAGGGTAGCTGGCAGGGGAGCAGGTCAGGGTAGTAGGCAGGGGAGCAGGCCAGGGTAGTAGGCAGGGGAGCAGGCCAGGATAGTAGGCAAGGGAGCAGGCCAGGGTAGTAGGCAGGGGAGCAGGACAGGGGCGTAGGCAGGGGAGATGCCAGGGTAGTAGGCAGGGGAGACGGCCAGGGGAGTAGGCAGGGGAGCAGGCCAGGATAGTAAGCAGGGGAGCAGGCCAGGGTAGTAGGAAGGGGAGCAGGCCAGGGTAGTAGGCAGGGGAGCAGGCCAGGGGAGTAGGCAGGAGAGCAGGCCAGGGGAGTAGGCAGGGGAGAAGGCCAGGGAAGTAGGCAGGGGAGCAGGCCAGAGGAGTAGGCAGGGTAGTAGGCCAGGGTAGCAAGCCAGGGGAGCATGCCAGGGTAGTAGGCCAGAGTAGCAGGCTAGAGTAGCAAGAAACGGTAGAAAGCCAGGGCAGCAGGCCAGGGGAGCAGGCTAGGGTAGCAAGCCAGGGTAGTAGGCCAGAGGAGCAGGCCAGGGTAGAAGGCCAGGGTAGAAGGCCAGGGGAGCAGGTCAGGGTAGCAGGCCAGGGTAGCAAGCCAGGGGAGCATGCCAGGGTAGTAGGCCAGAGTAGCAGGCTAGAGTAGCAAGAAACGGTAGAAAGCCAGGGCAGCAGGCCAGGGGAGCAGGCTAGGGTAGCAAGCCAGGGTAGTAGGCCAGAGGAGCAGGCCAGGGTAGAAGGCCAGGGTAGAAGGCCAGGGGAGCAGGTCAGGGTAGCAAGCCAGGGTAGCAGGCCAGGGGAGCGGGCCAGGGTAGTAGGTCAGGGTAGAAGACCAGGGTAGCAGGCCAGGGGAGGAGGCCAGGGGAGCAGGCCAGGGTAGAAGGCCAGGGGAGCAGGCCAGAGTAGAAGACCAGGGGAACAGGCAATGGAGCAGGCCAGGGGAGCAAACCAGGGTAGAACGCCTGATTGTGGCTCGTACGTTGGACTGCGTGCGTCAAGCAGTAACAGCCTGGTTGATCAGGCCCTGATCCACCGGGAGGCCTAGTCATGGACCGGGCCGCGGGGGTGTTTGATCCCCGGAATAACCTCCAGGTAACATCCAGGTAGCAGGCCAGGGTATCAGGCCAGGATAGCAGGCCAGGGGAGCAGGCCAGGATAGAAGGCCAGGGGAGCAGACCAGGGTAGAAGGCCAGGGTAGCAGGCCATGGGAGCAGGCCAAGGGAGCAAGCAAGGGTAGCAGACCAGGGGAGCAGGCCAGGGTATCAGGCCAGGATAGTAGGCCAGGGTATCAGGCCAGGATAGCAGACCAGGGTAGAAGGCCACACATACACACACACACATACACACACACACACACACACACACACACACACACACACACACACACACACACACACACACACACACACACACACACACATACACCGTGAAGTATGTGAGGAACTCAACAAGAGATTCAAAGAAGTGTTCACAGAGGAGACTGAAGGGGCTCCAGAAAGACGGAGAGGTGGGGCACACCACCATGTGCTGGACACAGTACACACAACCGAGGAAGAAGTGAAGAGGCTTCTCAGTAAGCTAGATACCTCAAAGGCAATGGGGCCAGATAACATCTCCCCATGGGTATTGAGAGAGGGAGCAGAGGCACTATGTGTACCCCTAACAACAATATTCAATACATCTATCGAAACAGGGAGATTGCCTGAGGCATGGAAGACAGGAAATGTAGTCCCAATCTTTAAAAAAGGAGACAGACATGAAGCATTAAACTACAGACCAGTGTCACTGACATGTATAGTATGCAAAATCATGGAGAAGATTATCAGGAGAAGAGTGGTGGAACACCTAGAAAGGAATGATCTCTTCAACAGCAGCCAACATGGTTTCAGGGACGGGAAATCCTGTGTCACAAACCTACTGGAGTTCTATGACATGGTGACAGCAGTAAGACAAGACAGAGAGGGGTGGGTGGATTGCATATTCTTGGACTGCAAGAAGGCGTTTGACACAGTTCCACACAAGAGATTGGTGCAAAAACTGGAGGACCAAGCAGGGATAACAGGGAAGGCACTACAATGGATCAGGGAATACTTGTCAGGAAGACAGCAGCGAGTCATGGTACGTGGCGAGGTGTCAGAGTGGGCACCTGTGACCAGCGGGGTCCCACAGGGGTCAGTCCTAGGACCAGTGCTGTTTCTGGTATTTGTGAACGACATGACGGAAGGAATAGACTCTGAGGTGTCCCTGTTTGCAGATGACGTGAAGTTGATGAGAAGAATTCACTCGATCGAAGACCAGGCAGAACTACAAAGGGATCTGGACAGGTTGCAGACCTGGTCCAGCAATTGGCTCCTGGAGTTCAATCCCACCAAGTGCAAAGTCATGAAGATTGGGGAAGGGCAAAGAAGACCGCAGACGGAGTACAGTCTAGGGGGCCAGAGACTACAAACCTCACTCAAGGAAAAAGATCTTGGGGTGAGTATAACACCAGGCACATCTCCTGAAGCGCACATCAATCAAATAACTGCTGCAGCATATGGGCGCCTAGCAAACCCCAGAACAGCATTCCGACATCTTAATAAGGAATCGTTCAGGACCCTGTACACCGTGTACGTTAGGCCCATATTGGAGTATGCGGCACCAGTTTGGAACCCACACCTAGCCAAGCATGTAAAGAAACTAGAGAAAGTGCAAAGGTTTGCAACAAGACTAGTCCCAGAGCTAAGAGGTATGTCCTACGAGGAGAGGTTAAGGGAAATCAACCTGATGACACTGGAGGATAGGAGAGATAGGGGGGACATGATAACGACATACAAAATACTGAGAGGAATTGACAAGGTGGACAAAGACAGGATGTTCCAGAGATTGGACACAGTAACAAGGGGACACAGTTGGAAGTTGAAGACACAGATGAATCACAGGGATGTTAGGAAGTATTTCTTCAGCCACAGAGTAGTCAGTAAGTGGAATAGTTTGGGAAGCGATGTAGTGGAGGCAGGATCCATACATAGCTTTAAGCAGAGGTATGATAAAGCTCACGGTTCAGAGAGAGTGACCTAGTAGCGCTCAGTGAAGAGGCGGGGCCAGGAGCTCGGACTCGAACCCCGCAACCTCAACTAGGTGAGTACAGATAGACAGTAAACATAAAAGTGTACTAAGATGGCCGATAAGTGCTGACTGCTTTGAAGGAAATGAAGCCAAAGGCTTCATGTACCGACTGGTACATTGTTAACATTTAATAACATAATACAAATACATACAAGTAAGTTTGTGTGTATGTGTGTAAGTGCTCTAAGTAGTTCGCTATGTCTCAAGACTCGACTAGACTTAACCAGTGACTGACTAAAAGTCCTCACATTAACTAACTTCTTGACCAACCTGGCAATCAGAACAGCTTGCTTGAACAATAAAGCGACTGTTAAGCCGAACAGCAATATAACAAGCAACAGCGACACAGAATCAGGAACAAGGAGATAATATAACGACACTAAGTAGGGACCATCTGCACATCCTCCACAAAAGTCACAAAACTCCCATATTACTGAATCTAAGTTCAGCATTAGAAAATCCCCGACTGTGACAGTACACAGATACCAGTACAAGTTAGGTCAGAAGCTACAGCTCAGGACCTGAGTTTCTCAGAGTGTCTATGCGACACACAACCTCTGTACAACATCGAAAATCATCAAGTCTAGACTATGTTCTGTGAACTGAGTTACACAGAACCAACAATAAGAGAGCGACAGAGACGATCTTCCAACAAGGGCCAGCAAGGGAGAGCTAGACACGTCTTGTTGGAAGAGAAGCCAAAACAGAAAAGAGCGCCAGTCATAGCAAGACAGTCTCACCCAGGTGAGGTGTGATCACCCTCCATGATCACGTGACTCTCCGTGGACTGCTGCTGCCCAGCAACACAGAGAAGCCAGCAGGGAAACAAGCAGAACTGGTAGTTAGACAATCAAGACCTGAACTATGAGCACTGAATAATTTATATAAATGTTACATCCTACCTAATAATATAACTAAGTCAAATAATAATATAAAGCAATACATTTACGATTTAGCAATTATCGCAAATATAAGCAATATAAAATTATAAGAACAGGTAATATACATTATATACATTGTGACCCATTCAGGGGTCACAATACTGCCACACACACAAGTATTGTCACTATGACTGCCACACACACATGTGTGGTCACTGTGCCACACAGAGGTGTTGTCACTATGCCACACACTCGTGTGTTGTAACTATGTCACACACAGGCGTTGTCACTATTGTCATGTGGGGGTTCGATAACGTGGGTTGGATAATAACACTCACGTTGGATGTTCTAGTACATTGGGTGGAATATAGGGGGAGCACCAAGCTTTGACCTGCCACCTGTCTAACACCTCTACTTGAACTGGCTCGCTGAGTGCCTCGGAGGGCAGCGGCATTCAAAACATGCTAGGTCAGCTGAACAGTGAATAACAAGTGATTCACACAGACGGTTTGTAGTGAGTTATACTACTGGTAAATGGTTACTAGCAACTGGTTACTAGGAACTGACACTACTGAGACTATGACTGCCACACACACAGGTATTTTCACTATGACTGCCACACACACAGGTGTTTTCACTATGACTGCCACACACACACACACAGGTGTTGTCACTATGACCGCCACACACACACACACACAAAGGCTGGCTTACGTAGACCGGGAGCTGTAGCTGCTTAGAATATTACCCGGGAATTGAGTTAGAACACTGTGATCTCCTTTATGAACGTTACACATTTATTAAACCTGCTAAAAGTATTACCCTTAAACAATAAACCAGTTTTAAGTTACTTCTTGATATTTATTTCACCGTCGGAAATTATTTTGTGTATTCCCTTAATAAAAGGAAACAGGTTCTCATGTGTTGCAGTAAAACTTAACAGTGGAAGTCAGGTATCAACAACCATATTACTACCTGGATACAGTTCTCTCATTGTGACTCAGATTGTGGTATCCCTTGCAATATTATGCACAGGTATAAATTCGTAATGGTAGTTTGCCGGAGGCTGCCTCTGTTGTTGGCGGATATTGGATGGTCGACTGACTTTTGTTGATGATTTTGATCACTTCGGTGGGCTGAATTTCTTGTTGAAATTTTATTTTTTGGGAGATTATTTAGGCGGAATACTTCGTTGAATATTGTATTGTAGGATCCTGGGTCGGCTATATTGTTGAGATGAATGTAAGTTATGAATGCTAGTTGTATCTTGAAAGCTGTGCACTCTTAGAAAAGGGTAGTTGGTTGATTCGATTTTCAACCCATATCCACCCTGCCACCCGTCCTCCCAGCGTCTTAATAGATTCATCCTGGTTTACGGCAGATTCCTCAGGTTAGGCTAAGTTAGGTTGTCTTCTACCTATATAATAACCAATAACATACTACAACGAAAAAAAAAATGGGCAGCCACTGAGCGTGGTTTAAGTAATTCAGTCATTATTCGACTGTTTAAGGTGCCATCAGCAGCCTTCCATTTGACTGCCTTCACAACAGTGTAATGATGTCTGTGATTCAGAGGACGGCCTGAGTTTATATACAACTGAAGAGTATTATAATTAATAAATACTTTGCACACTGTATGTGAACATATATGATATATTTAATATAGAACTGAGTACAAATGATACAAATATCAACGATACTCTAATACTGATGCAAAGTTGTAACAGCTACCAACACCCTGACTAACAAGAATAAACTTGGAACAGAAATAGTGACCATCAAATATCCAAACTTGGACTTACATGGTCCCAATACCAGAGTAAACTCCCAATTACAATACTAGGTAGTGTAATTACCATATTTTCCGGCATATAAGGCGCACTTTTTTCCCACAGTCTTAGAAAAATCAGCCTGTGCCTTATATGCTAAAGGGCAGAGGTCAAGGTTAGGCTCTGGGTTAAACTTTAGCAGTTGTTTACTAACATTATATTACAACTGTTTGGAAACATCGCTTTACATGTCTAGTATGATCGTGCGCCTTATATGACGAAAAATACAGTACCACATGTCTCCAACTGTAATAATACATAGACGGCAAACAACGTTGATTATCTAAAGGTTCTGGACAGCAAGTTATCATGACAGCAACATCCTGCCACTATCAAAACACTAGTAAGTACATAATAAATAAGATCCTTGCCAGATAAACCCATAAAAACACCAGTACACACACTGACTTACAACCATAAATTTGTAAAGGCATACAAAAACATGAAAGAACACTCAAAAGTTAAAAAACAGCCTGGAGACAACAGCAGTAACAAGCTGCACGTCCAACCAAGATCAGAGATAAGCAAGGAAACCCTGATGCAAGACAAAGGTCTACATCCTCTTAAGATGCAGACATAGGTAAATAATAACAGAAACATCATTCACATATACAACAAAACATGAAAGAAAATAGCATGATACAGAACAGGTAATAATGCACAGTTGTGACACAGGTGAGAAGGCCATGCCCCCTCCTTGGCTCTAACCAATGAGGGAGAGTGGGGATTGGCCAGACTCCAAACTGCAATTTGTAAGATGGACCATCCATGAAGCTGGCATTGTGACATGCACACCTAATTGTACAGTAACAATAATACACAACTCTAGTACCATAAATATTAAATATCCTGCAGCTGAAAAAGAAAAATAATATCAATTTATTATATAAGTTAAGATTACATCTTGTGAACAATATTAAAAGAAACATAACTCTGGTCTGCATGATTTTTTTTTTTTTTATTGGCTTATAGTTTTTATTTCCTTTTTGTGAGGGGAAAAGTTCAACAGATTGGAGTAGCGAGCGAGTATGTGGTAACAATAGTTTGATTGCCGGCTGCTTGTTAAGGTAGGGTCAGTCTAGCTCCCCCTATCCCCCCCTTCCCCCCCACCCCGAAAGGTGACGTTTTCGTGGGGCTCCGGCCAAACCCCAGTAATCACTCGATCACAGCTCCCAGCCAACTTGAAGTAAAAAGCCTCTGCCTCCATTCAGTGGATATTGGTTGAAAGCTTCACTTTTGACCAATAATGAAACTTAGTCCTTTCAGTTTTAAGCTCCACATTGAGACTTTTAGATAGTCACCACCTTTTTTAAGTATCTTACACTATTATGGAGAGTGTTTTCTTAAGCAGTGGGTAACCTGTCTATCTTTCCAGTTGGAATGACACAGATCGGGTCACCTGCCAACTCAACGAGAAGTGTTGAAGGAGACGGAGCTGAAAAGGGTAATGGCACGTCCACTTCATGACTACTACCTGATTTAATTGTACAGGACACTACCCCTCATTTTTGTAGAGGTAAAGAACCTCGTTCCGTCATCGGACTGACTATTAAAGGCTGGGATCTGTGAAGAACTATTTTTGGGGTTTGTCCCCAAAACCCCTTTTGACCCCCCCCCCCCCCACATCAGAAAACGGCACAATTTCTACAAGCGGTGTAACCCCCCAACCAACCCCCCAGTATAACTGTAACTTTAGCGTTGAATTCAAATGCATTTTTCCATTTTTTTTTTTCATTTTTCTTTCAGTAGGAAACCCTTTCATGTTTCACTGTTTTATTTTTGCATTACAAATAATAAATTTTAAATTTTGGGAAATTTTTTTATTTCTTTTTTTTTTCATTAATTTTCCTGAGGGGGAGCCACCCTTTGGTAATACTGTTAATTTTGTTACGCGCTGATAACCCTTCCTTTTTTTTTTCAGTATATTTTGGGAAGATAGTGATTAGTTGTTTTTCATTCATCTCTTTTCACATCTTACCAATTTAAACGGAAACGTTACTTTTCTCTTTTCGTATAACATAAAAAAAATGAGAAAGTGGTATTTTCCCAATTAAAATACTTACCTTAATTTTGACTTAAATGTTAAATCAATTATTTTTCTCTATTTTCGACTTTTTTGGGCCCTCAGATTCGGGAATTGATAAAGGGAAAAAAAGCATTTTGATGAAGCATTAGCGGGTTCGAGGTGAATCTTTGGTTTTCTTTCAACAATTGTCCACAACTTTTTGGGGAAACACACCCCCTAAATAAAAAAAAAATGACTAAGACCTGTTTTCAAGTTCCAACAACTTTGGTGTAAATGAGGTGAAGATGCACTCACATCTTGACTTTTTTCCGAACAATTGGGGGACTACAGTGTGGAAAAAGGGAGAGCGGTTCCATCATTATTTGCACCATAAAAAACCGACCCCGGGGAAAATGGAAGTCAGCAGATGGCGGATTATGCGGGAAAAGCATAATGGTTCGATACAGCACAAGCAAAATCAAAGGGGTCCTCCTTCCTTTGATTCTTATGAGGAAACCATTGCCATTTTTTTTTAATAAAATCTTTTTGATTTGATTCAGTTGTTTGGAATCATATATTTTTTAAAACAACAAATGGCTTTTCCTTGATTACTTCCCTTTTTTTTAAAAATAAATTAAATTTAAAAAAAGCAATTTTTTTTATATTAAATTTTGATTTTATTTCAAAATATTTAGTAATAAAAAAATGTTTGATATATAAAATCAGCACCCCAAAAGAATAGTAAGATCGTAACCAAATAAAAAAAAAATTAAAAAAACATTCCAAAGGGCAGACAGGAAAACTTAATAAAAAACTAAAATAAAAAAATAAAAAATGATATGCAGTTTGTAGTAATACTGCAGTGTTTGGTCTTATATACACAATTCGGGAAAAACCTCCACAAACAACCCTGAGAAAAAAACAGCAACAGAAGAATATTCATATGAAAAAAAGCACAGAGAAGAATAAGTTCTCACACCTGGGACAACTGCCAACCAATAAAACGAAAAATAATGTGACGAATCAACCAAGGGAAACCCGTAAAATACACACCATGACATATTAATCCAGACTACAACAGAGTATAACAAAAAAGCAGCATAAGGAACCATGACAAAAAATGAAAATGATTTACCTAAATCTCTTGTCCTTCAAAAAAACGAAAAAAGGACCCACGAAATGATGGCGTAGACCCTCGCCAGAAATAAATAATAAAAAAATTCATTCTCCCCCCACCCAAAGGGGTTAGGTCACTTAAAAAAATAAAAAAAAAAAACCCTTAAACTTCATTTCTTTTTCCCTTCCTCCTCCTAACTCCCCAAAACCTTTTCCCCCGAGTCATCCCCCCAAACTCCCCATACCGCAATCATAAACTTTATAACGCCCAAAAGAAAAAGAAATAGGGAAATTTTATCTCTGGGGGTATATATGCGGATTTTTACTGTTTCCCTGTATGGGTATGAAAGTAATTTTTTTTTTGGTGAAGAGGTGAGGGACCCTTGTTAAGACTCGTGTAGTAGAGAGGTTTGAAACTCAGCAACGACCTACATACAAAAATTTACACACTTCCGAGAAGTGCTGGGCTGAAATGTCCCCACACTCTAACCCTCTCACACCCTACCCTCACCCTCACCCCCCCACCACTCCCCCCTAACACTCACCTCACCACCACCCCTCACACCCCACTCGCCCTCCCCACTCCCCCCCCACCCCCCCAACACTCACCACCCCCCCTCACCCCCACCAATCCCCCTTCACACCAACATCACCCCACCACTCACCCCACCACTCCCCCTCCCCACTCACCCCTCACACCCCACTCCCCCTCCCCACTCACCCTAACCCTCACCCCACCACTCACCCCTCAAAACTCACACTCCCCACTCACATCACACTACCATCACACCCCCACCCCACACTCACACTCACACTCCCACTCACCCCCTAACTCCCCCTCACCACTCACCCCTACACTCACCACTCACCCTCCCACTCCCCTCACCATCCCCCTAACACCCCCACCACCCTCCCCACCCCCAAACACCCTTCCCCCCTCACCACCACCCTCCCCCTCACCCTCCACCCCCTCCCCTCCCCCACTCACCCCCACACCCACCACCCCCCTCACACCACCCTAACCACTCCCCTCACCACTCACCCCCCCACACCCCACACTAAATCACCAGTCACATCCCCCACTCACACTCACACTCACCACTCACACCACACCCCCACTCACACCACCACTCCCCACCATCACACCACCACTCACCACTCACACTCAAAAACTCCCCACTCACACTCACACTCCCCACCAATCCCCCACTCAACTCACACTCCCCACTCACACTACCACTCAACTCCCCCTCACTCACCACTCACCACTACACCACACTCACCAGTCAACTCACATCACCACTCACACTCACCACCACTCCCACCACACAAACACTCACACCACCACTCACACTCACCACTCATCCCCACTCCACTCACACACTCACCTCACCACCCCCAACCATCACCACACTCACACTCACACTCCCCCCTTCACCCCACTCAAAACCACCATCCACTCACACTCCCATCCACTCACAACACTCAAAAATAAAACACATAACTAACCTAATTTCAATAAAACCCCCACTCAACTCCCCACTCAATTCACACTCACATCACTCACCCCAACCACCATACACCACCCTCACACCCCCACTCAACTCCCCACTCAACCCCAAATCACCACTCATCAACTCACACTCACACTCACCTCACCATACTCCCACTACACTCAAAATCACACCCCATCATAAAATAACTAACTCACATCCACTCACACCACCACCACACTCACCCCAAAAATTCACCTCAAACTCACATCACCACTCACATCACCACTCACACTACCTCACATCCCACTCACACCACCACTCCACCCCCACTCACACTCAATCACCACTCACACTCACCTCACACTCCAACTCCCACTCCCCCTCACCCACCCCCACTCACACTCACACCACACCACATCACCCCTACCCAAAGGTTTTGCTGCTGCTTGAGAAAATTTTTAGTTTCCCTTTTCTGCCCGTGGGGTGCTACAAGCAACACTCTCCCTCCCTCCCTCCCTTCCTCCCCCCCTTCCCTTCCTCTGCTCTTCCGTCCTTCCTTCTAATACCTTTCCCCCTTTAATCCACGATTTTTCCTTCTCTTTGGCCCCTTTTCCTTCCCTTCCTACTCTTCTCTTCCCCAAAATCTTCCCCCCTCCCCTTCCTTTAACCATTCCCACTACGCATCTCTCTCTCTCTCCTCTCTCTCTCCCCTTTTTTCATTTCCTCCCTATTTTCCTTCCATTTCCCCTTCTTGCTCCCGTCCCGGTGCCAGGAAACAAAAACCCCCTGAAAGCAACTCGTATACCTCCATTTTTTACGGGAAAAACCCTCAGCCATGTTAGATCTTACGTTTAAAATCTTTTAAAATAAGTTGTTTTACGATTCAGGCTTTATTTTTGTGTTTAGAACAAGATATTCTTTTTGCCTGATGGCCATGTGGTTAACCCCTTTAGGAGACATTTTTACAATACTTTCTCGCTTGCTCCTTATAAGTTTATTGGGTATCCCAAAAATAGTGTAGAGAACCGGGATAACCCAAAAAAAGTCAGTTTTACCGGGTTTTTTACGACGGGTTTTGTAGTTCAAACATTTAATAAACTCTCTTTTTTACACACACAGGGACATTTTTATCGATGGTGAATTGATGTTTTAAAGGATTTGGGCTCAACTTTTAATACACTAAGAAACCCTTAATCCAAACAATGAACTTAAACCCCCATAATCTCACATTCCCCCCGGGGGAACCCAAGTCTTAAATCACTTTACAAATGTTCTTTGTCTAAAAAATGACAATCTCTTCTTGATAACAAAAAAAATACAAACGCTTGTTGCGTGCAACCCCAAAAAGGGAATGTGGGAAAATCTGTCCTCTAACTACTTTTAAAAAAATTTAGAGACACTTAAAAGGAAGATTTTTTTCGACCCCAGGGGAAAACCAACTCCTCGAGCAAACCCCCCCTAGCAGGGGCGGGTCACGTGACTCGGACCGTCGGAGTGTCTTCACTGAAATGCACTCCAGTGAAGACGGTCCTATGGAAAAATTGATTACAATCCTCTTTTCTGCAATTTGCAAAACCCTGATGATTGGATTGCAAAACGAAACCTAAGGGACATTCTCTTCCACGTGGTTGTTTTACACTCTGCACGCTTTTTTTACGATATTTTGCATAAACACACACACACACACACCACCACACACACACACTACACACACACACACACACACACACAATATTTTATTATATATATATTATATATATATATATAATATAAAATATATAAATATATATTAAAAATTTTTTAGAAAATCTTAACGAAACGTACCAGCACACTAGCATGGCCCAGGGGACTGTAGAATAACCCAAATTGCTGACGGCCAGCTGACCTAAAGATTTCCCCAAACTCATAAATGTCCAATCTTCAACTTACGGTTTTTTAAAACCCTTCTCCATAGCTAACTAAGTTTTTAAATCCAAATCTTCTCAGCTATAGAGTTTTTTAACTGGTTAAATCCCAAAGAACTTTGTTCCTTTTAAAAATGTGTAGTGTTTGGGGGGGGGGGGGGCTAGGGGTGTCTGGCCAGGATTACAGGGGAATGACCCCGAACCACCTCAACACACAACACCCCATCTAATTCACCACTGCTTTCCCCGCACCCCACTTCCCCTTACTCGCTCCCTATAAAAGCTCCCCTCTCTTTCTTAAGCAGATCTGTTGTGACTTGAAAAAAGTCCACTGTGTTGGGGGAAAAGTTGTCAAAATAGACCACGTTTACTATTATGTGTTTATTTTTTCCTTTTTTTTTCGGTTTTAAAAATGGTTTCCATCTGGGCACCCTGTAACACACTAGCCCCGTGGTCATCTATACCCCGTGAAACACACTAGCCAAGGGGCATCTGTACCCCGTTTCACCAGCCCCGGGGCACGTACCCCGTGATCACACTACCAGCGGGCATCTGACCCCTTTTCCACTACCCCGCTGGGGATGGTCATCTGACTCCCTGTAACCCCCTACCCGCTGTCTCTGTACCCCGTTTCACCTACAGCTGGTGATGGTCATCTGTCCCCTGTATCACACTACCAGTGGGCCTCTTCCCCCTGTTCACACTAGCAGCGGTCTCGTACCCCCCCGGGTTTTCCCTAGCCAGTGGTATGGTCACTTACCCCCTGGTCACACGGGCCCCTGCTGAGGTCATATGTACCCCGTGTTCACATAGCCATTTGGGGATGGTCTCGTACCCCTGTACCACTGCCAGCTGGGGAGGTTTCTGTCCCCCCTGTGTACACTTGCCATTGGGGAGGTCTTGTACCCCCGGGACACACTAGGCACTGGGGAGGCAGGTACCCCCCGTATCACATAGCCAGTGGTGATGGTCATCTGTACCCCGGTATCACACACCAGCGGGGGGATGGTCATCGTACCCCTGTATCAACTAGCCCGCGGGGATTTTGGGTTTCTGTAAACCCCGTGTGTCCACTTGAGCTGGATGGATCGTCCCCGTACCACACCACTGGGGAGGTCATTGTACCCTGTATCCACTAGCCCGCTGGGGGATGGTCATCTTACCCCGTATATCACATAGCCGCTGGCAAAAACAAGGGCTTAGCGCCTTCTCAATTTATATCAATTTAAACAAAGCCCCACACTGGGGCCGGCGCTGGGACCAGGTGCTGGGGAAGGGACACATACAGACCAGTTCAAGTTCTGTGGTCCCTACATGTAGTCATTAAACCCCTTTCCTTTTCCCTCAAAAAGGGCCCCTTACAGCTCCTCACACACTGCCCATATTGATTGGTCGTACAGGGAGTGCCTTTTATCCGATAACCCCCAACAACACACCGGAGGGGAAAACTAAACTTTTAGGCGTTACCGATGCAAGGGGTTAAATATGAGAGCGGGAGCCAGAAACCAACAACAACAAACAATGCAACGCAATGAATTTTTGAGGGGGAAAAAACAAATAACAGGACAACTCTGCTGGCAAAAAATAAAAGCCAAAAACGAGCCAGAACCCAAAATTTGTAGGTCTACGTTGAAATTCGTTTCGAAATAATTTTTTCATGGGGAGAAAATAAAAGCGTTTGGGGCTCACAGAGAAGGACCCCCGGGGCCCCTCCTGGTTGTGCTCCAAATGAATAGGTAAGATGAAGTTTTTCCCGCACCCTGGACCAGAGTCTTCAGCATCCACAAAATGAGGGAGTCACTCAGGTGCTTAAAAAATAATGTAAGTAAAAAGGGAAAAAAGACCTTTTTAATTTTTCTCTCTCTCTCTCTCTTCTCTCTCTCTCTCTCTCTCTCCTTTTTCTCTTCTCCTCTCTCCCCTTCTGTTTTTTCCTCCTCTCTTTCTCTCCTCCTCTCTTCTCTCTCTCTCTCTCTCTCTTCTGTCGTCTCTCTTTTCTCCTTTTTCTCTCTCTCTTCTCTCTCTCCTCCTCTCTCTCTCTTCTGTCGTCTCTCTCTCTCTCTCTCTCTCTCTCTCCCTCCTCTCTCTTTTCCTTCTCCCTCTCTCTCTCTCTCTCTCTCTCTTCTCTCTCTCCCCCGCAGAAGCACAGATACTCAAGGGAAACTGGATACAACAACTTAAAGTAACAGACACAAATTTGCTGTGTCCCCCCGTGGGGGTGCGCCCCATACAGGCTCCCCGCATCATCTGCTAAAATGACAGGATGCTCTGGGCCCTGTCTCTGTCCGGACATAACAATAAGTAAAATAATAATTAATTAAAAAATTAAAAAACTTTGCCTCTTTTAGCTATTTGTTGTGTATGCATTTAATATTTACTACACCCACGCATTTTTTTTGGGCACCGTGACGAAGACCCTGAAGAGGATGGTTTAGAGAACCGACATTTGTTGGTAAAACAATGCAACAGTTCAGAACGAATGTTGATAAATTAGACCTGTCAAACCCGGGTATCTTTATTAGGAACGTTTCACCCACAGTGCTCACGTCCATACGTAGGAAAACTTTAAGAACAGGGGGAGAAGGGGTAATCAGTCCCCCCAACCTTTATGATGGTTCGTCCATTAATCTTTTAAAAGAATACTTTTTTAAGGCTTCTCCGCGATATGCCATTTTATTTAAAAATTTATGGGCTGAAAACATCGAAAAGGGTTTAGGGACTATTACCACTTCTCCCCCTGTTCTTCAAGTTTCTCCTATATGGACTGATGAAACCACTGTGTGGCGAAAGTTTCCCCCCATAAAATACCCAGATTGCCATGTGTCTAAAATTTTTCATCGAAGACCTAAGAAGTAATGACAGAAGACCTGATCTAACCCCCTGCGCCCCCGGCTTGTAAAACTGTTTGATTTCATTAACTAACAAACTTGTTCTTAAAAATACATTATCAAAGATTTGATAATGTGAGACTCAAGTGTATATTAAGGGGATATCTTTGTTTCTAACTTTAAGGAGTGAGGTTATAGAGGGGTTTTTATAACTGTGGATGATCTTGTGTCCAGGATGTCTATGCGTATTCAAGTGCAGCAGTTTTTTGTAAATTTTTAATGAATCAGAATGCCCCCATTTTTGGTCTGGGCAAAGTGCAGACGAATACTTCAATAGTTTCAAAATTTAAATGGTATTAAAAGGTTTCGTCAAATTTCGAAGATATTGGCAGAGTTTTGAGAACCCGACAAAGTTTTTTTTTCGTTACACACCCCCAAAAAAAATTAAAGTTTTATTTGAAACCAACTTCGGGTTTTTGGAAAACAAAAAAAACCGGTTTTCCCCCGGGGAACCTATAACAAAAAATTTCCCCCCCCCCAAACCCAGCTTTTAGTCTGAGACCTTAAGGCGGGGGAACCATTACTTCAAAACAAAAAAGCCCAAAAGACGAAATTTTAGGTCAGCCCATTTGGGAAACCAAGAATTCAATAGTCAAATTGACACTGCCCCGTGCCCGATTTCCCCCAAGGAGCAAAAAGCGCCACAGACAGCCCGTAGCAGAGCGAGAGCACACAGCACAGAACAAAGACCCCAGGAGGTGCTTTCCAAAGAAAATGGGAAAAAAGGGAAAAAGAGGATGGGGAGGAGGAGGGGTAGAACAGGAGGAAGAGGGGAAGGGAAGAGATGAATAAAAAAGGGAAAGAAGGAAAGAAGCAAGACTATTACCATCACTACTACTGCTACTATACTACTACTACTACTACTACTACTACTACTACTACTACTACTGCTACTACTACTACTACTACTGCTACTACTACTACTACTGCTACTACTACTACTGCTACTACTACTACTACTGCTACTACTACTACTGCTACTACTACTACTACTGCTACTACTACTACTACTATTACTACTGCTACTACTACTGCTACTACTACTACTACTACTACTGCTGCTACTACTACTACTACTAATACTACTGCTACTACTACTACTGCTTCTACTACTACTACTACTACTACTACTAATACTACTGCTACTACTACTACTGCTTCTACTACTACTACTATGGGAGTTTGGGAGTTCGAACACGTGGATTAGGTAAAGTAATACTCACGTAGGCTGGTAGTACGTATAATTACAGATAATGTGGGGAGAGCCCTACAGCCGTAACCTTGTCTCCTTGCTCCTCTCGTAACACTGACTGACTGCCGCCCACAGTACCCATATGTGAGGGGGTCTTTGAATACTGCTAGGTCAGCACAATATGAGTTCAGACAGTGACTCAGGCAGAGACGGTTGGTAGCGAGTCAACTACTGGTACTGGTTACTGGTAACTGGTTACTACTACTGAGAGCTCGGCGACGCTAACGTATGTCGTCCCGACATACAACTAATACAAACTAGAGATGGCAGGTGTACGGCTTGGGCTGATTCTATACAATGTCAAAGTACACAACAATTAAACATTATAACATACATAAGTAGAACATTGGAATGGAAGCTTACGTAACTGAAACTGTAATGCAATACAAGGTATAATATAGCACAACTTAAAACTCAACGTTGAGATTACACAATAGAAGTGATAAAAAAAAATTTGATCGATCGATCTGTATTCGTGTGATCTACGGATTCTGAGGAAGGAATATATACAAAGAAAGGTTTAACAGAAAGGCAGATTCGGTGCACTCAAATCTAGACTGTTAACTCTCAGAATGCGGAGAGAACATGAACACAAAAAAAAATTCTTGAATACTGATAAGTTGATACTGTAATTATTCATCTATACAGGTTATTTACATTTAACCCCAACTCTGCTAGGGTGAGATTGACATATGCAGAATGGGTGTCATCTCTGGGAGGATCAAACTCTGTTGCATTGGCTAACTCATGCTGTATTTGAGGCAAATCTGAATTGGAAGTTACAAATGATACTTGAGGATTTCTCAATACTGTCGTGTACGTAGGGAATAACGACATTCAGGTTGATCGTCTGACTGAGTATCAGAGGAGAGAGTACAGGATCAGGAGGATTGTCAGAGTCTGTCACATTAGTCTGGATTGGAACATCATTATCATCACATACTAACTTCATATGATCTAAATGCGATTCTTTATACTGACCAGTACTAATCTCTCTAACCTTATACTTATTACCAGTGATATGTTCAACTACTCGATAAGGACCAACAAACTTTTGATCAAGCTTTGGCATTGCAGACGTTTTGTTAAAGTTAATCAGCATAACTCTCGAACCTACTTTGATTTTGGATGGCTTTGCTCGAGTGTTTGCGACTCTTGTAAATTCTGCTGTTGATTTATGAAGTGTTTCACGGATTCTTCTAAAAACACTTTGAGCTAAGCTGGTACGAGTTGCTATGAAATCATCAGGGTTGTAATTTGGTTTCGGATTAGAATATAACAACTCATAAGGCAAACGTTTATCTACACCATACAATGCATAATGTGGAGTGTCACCTATAGAAACATTGTAAGCGAATTATAGCACACTGCACATCAGTATAACTTCATCCCAAGTTTCACTGTTGGGATTGATAGTGGCTCTCAAGACATCAAGTACTTTCTTATTGGTTTCGTTCGCTAACCCATTTGCTGGCAGGATGATGAGGAACAATGGTGGATTTAGAGATCTTGTACAAGGTGCACAAATTTTCAAGAATCTCATTACAGAATTCACCTCCATTATCTGTTACTAGGGACATAGGGGTGGTATGCCTGCAGATAATGCGTTCTTTAAACACTTTAGCTACTGTCTCGGCAGTCTTATCTGCAATAGGAACTAACTCACAATATCTGGTGAAATGGTCTACCATAACACACAGATGTTTGTTACCTTGGAGGGAACATTGGAAATTAGTTAACAAATCTAGCGCAACTCTTTCCCACGGTTCGCTAGTAGTTGGATACACATGGATTGGATTAGGACCATTAGCATTACCTTTACTACTACTACTGCTTCCAATACAACTGCTGCTGCTGCTGCTGCTGCTGCTGCTGCTGCTGCTGCTGCTGCTGCTGCTGCTGCTGCTGCTGCTGCTGCTGCCAACAACAATATTATCGTTAATTACCAGCACTACCACTAATACCATCACTGCCAACACCACAACTAATGCTATCAGCACCACCACTACTACTACCATCCCTACTACTACTACCACTACTACCACTACTACCACAACCATTAGTATTCAACTCTCTTGACTTTTTTTATGAACGATAATCATTCATTTTATATCATGGTGCGCTAAACCCGTGTGGGCCATTAAGAAGAAGTGAAGGCTTGATCCTCGTCCGTTACTGCGAGGGGACGGAGGCTCCAGCCTCCACCACACGGGTGTAGCGCTCCAGATTAGGAAGCCAGGTGCTCGGGGGAGGGGGTAAAATATATCGTTCAGGCTAAGGGCTCTTCATCCAAGGCACTGGTAAATACCTTTCTCTTTCCTGTACCAACCCTGATTACCTGTCGTTTTCCCTAGAAGTTATTTGACCCCTACGGATTTAGCATTTTCTCATAATAATAATAATAATAATAATAATAATAATAATAATAATAATAATAATAACGTAATATTTATAATAATAATACTAATTGGTGGGTCTTTATTACGTGTTACAGGTGGGTCTTTATTATGTGTTACAGGTGGGTCTTTATTATGTGTTACAGGTGGGTCTTTATTATGTGTTACAGGTGGGGCTTTATTATGTGTTACAGGTGGGTCTTTATTATGTGTTACAGGTGGGTCTTTATTATGTGTTACAGGTGGGTCTTTATTATGTGTTACAGGTGGGTCTTTATTACGTGTTACAGGTGGGTCTTTATTATGTGTTACAGGTGGGTCTTTATTATGTGTTACAGGTGGGTCTTTATTATGTGTTACAGGTGGGTCTTTATTATGTGTTACAGGTGGGTCTTTATTACGTGTTACAGGTGGGTCTTTATTACGTGTTACAGGTGGGTCTTTATTATGTGTTACAGGTGGGTCTTTATTACGTGTTACAGGTGGGTCTTTATTACGTGTTACAGGTGGGTCTTTATTTATGTGTTACAGGTGGGTCTTTATTACGTGTTACAGGTGGGTTTTTATTACGTGTTACAGGTGGGTCTTTATTATGTGTTACAGGTGGGTCTTTATTACGTGTTACAGGTGGGTCTTTATTACGTGTTACAGGTGGGTCTTTATTATGTGCTACAGGTGGGTCTTTATTATGTGTTACAGGTGTGTCTTTATTATGTGTTACAGGTGTGTCTTTATTATGTGTTACAGGGTGGGTCTTTATTATGTGTTACAGGTGGGTCTTTATTATGTGTTACAGGTGGGTCTTTATTACGTGTTACAGGTGGGTCTTTATCACGTGTTACAGGTGGGTCTTTATTATGTGTTACAGGTGGGTCTTTATTATGTGTTACAGGTGTGTCTTTATTATGTGTTACAGGCGTGTCTTTATGTGTTACAGGTGGGTCTTTATTATGTGTTACAGGTGGGTCTTTATTATGTGTTACAGGTGGGTCTTTATCACGTGTTACAGGTGGGTCTTTATCACGTGTTACAGGTGGGTCTTTATTATGTGTTACAGGTGGGTCTTTATCACGTGTTACAGGTGGGTCTTTATTATGTGTTACAGGTGGGTCTTTATTACGTGTTACAGGTGGGTCTTTATTATGTGTTACAGGTGGGTCTTTATTATGTGTTACAGGTGGGTCTTTATCACGTGTTACAGGTGGGTCTTTATTATGTGTTTACAGGTGGGTCTTTATTACGTGTTACAGGTGGGTCTTTATTATGTGTTACAGGTGTCTCTTTATCACATGTTACAGGTGGGTCTTTATTATGTGTTACAGGTGGGTCTTTATTATGTGTTACAGGTGGGTCTTTATCACGTGTTACAGGTGAGTCTTTATTACGTGTTACAGGTGGGTCTTTATCACGTGTTACAGGTGGGTCTTTATTACGTGTTACAGGTGGGTCTTTATTATGTGTTACAGGTGGGTCTTTATTATGTGTTACAGGTGGGTCTTTATTATGTGTTACAGGTGGGTCTTTATTACGTGTTAAAGGTGGGTCTTTATTATGTGTTACAGGTGGGTCTTTATCACATGTTACAGGTGGGTCTTTATTATGTGTTACAGGTGGGTCTTTATTATGTGTTACAGGTGGGTCTTTATCACATGTTACAGGTGGGTCTTTATTATGTGTTACAGGTGGGTCTTTATTATGTGTTACAGGTGGGTCTTTATTATGTGTTACAGGTGGGTCTTTATTACGTGTTACAAGTGGGTCTTTATTATGTGTTACAGGTGGGTCTTTAATATGTGTTACAGGTGGGTCTTTATCACATGTTACAGGTGGGTCTTTATCACATGTTACAGGTGGGTCTTTATTATGTGTTACAGGTGGGTCTTTATTATGTGTTACAGGTGGGTCTTTATTATGTGTTACAGGTGGGTCTTTATTACGTGTTACAGGTGGGTCTTTATTATGTGTTACAGGTGGGTCTTTATCACATGTTACAGGTGGGTCTTTATCACATGTTACAGGTGGGTCTTTATCACATGTTACAGGTGGGTCTTTATCACGTGTTACAGGTGGGTCTTTATTACGTGTTACAGGTGGGTCTTTATTACGTGTTACAGGTGGGTCTTTATTACGTGTTACAGGTGGGTCTTTATTACGTGTTACAGGTGGGTCTTTATCACGTGTTACAGGTGGGTCTTTATCACGTGTTACAGGTGGGTCTTTATTACGTGTTACAGGTGGGTCTTTATTACGTGTTACAGGTGGGTCTTTATCACGTGTTACAGGTGGCTCTTTATCACGTGTTACAGGTGGGTCTTTATCACGTGTTACAGGTGGGTCTTTATTATGTGTTACAGGTGTGTCTTTATCACGTGTTACAGGTGGGTCTTTATCACGTGTTACAGGTGGGTCTGGCGCACCACATGTTACAGGTGGGTCTGGCGCGCCACATGTTACAGGTGGGTCTGGCGCGCCACATGTTACAGGTGGGTCTGGCGCACCACATGTTACAGGTGGGTCTGGCGCACCACATGTTACAGGTGGGTCTGGCGCGCCACATGTTACAGGTGGGTCTGGCGCGCCACATGTTACAGGTGGGTCTGGCGCGCCACATGTTACAGGTGGGTCTGGCGTGCCACATGTTACAGGTGGGTCTGGCGCGCCACATGTTACAGGTGGGTCTGGCGTGCCACATGTTACAGGTGTGTCTGGCGTGCCACATGTTACAGGTGGGTCTGGCATGCCACATGTTACAGGTGGGTCTGGCGCGCCACATGTTACAGGTGTGTCTGGCGTGCCACATGTTACAGGTGGGTCTGGCGTGCCACATGTTACAGGTGGGTCTGGCGCGCCACATGTTACAGGTGTGTCTGGCGTGCCACATGTTACAGGTGTGTCTGGCGCGCCACATGTTACAGGTGTGTCTGGCGTGCCACATGTTACAGGTGTGTCTGGCGTGCCACATGTTACAGGTGTGTCTGGCGCGCCACATGTTACAGGTGTGTCTGGCGTGCCACATGTTACAGGTGTGTTCTGGCGTGCCACATGTTACAGGTGTGTCTGCCTGCCACATGTTACAGGTGTGTCTGGCGTGCCACATGTTACAGGTGTGCTGGCGCGCCACATGTTACAGGTGGGTCTGGCGCGCCACATGTTTCAGGTGTGTCTGGCGTGCCACATGTTACAGGTGAGTCTGGCGTGCCACATGTTACAGGTGTGTCTGGCGTGCCACATGTTACAGGTGTGTCTGGCGCACCACATGTTACAGGTGTGTCTGGCGCGCCACATGTTACAGGTGTGTCTGGCGTGCCACATGTTACAGGTGTGTCTGGCGTGCCACATGTTACAGGTGAGTCTGGCGCAACACATGTTACAGGTGTGTCTGGCGTGCCAATGTTACAGGTGTGTCTGCGTGCCACATGTTACAGGTGTGTCTGGCGCGCCACATTGTTAAGGTTGTCTGGCGTGCCACATGTTACAGGTGAGTCTGGCGCGCCACATGTTACAGGTGTGTCTGGCGTGCCACATGTTACAGGTGTGTCTGGCGTGCCACATGTTACAGGTGGGTCTGGCACGCCACATGTTACAGGTGAGTCTGGCGCGCCACATGTTACAGGTGTGTCTGGCGTGCCACATGTTACAGGTGGGTCTGGCGTGCCACATGTTACAGGTGGGTCTGGCGCGCCACATGTTACAGGTGGGTCTGGCGTGCCACATGTTACAGGTGTGTCTGGCGTGCCACATGTTACAGGTGTGTCTGGCGTGCCACATGTTACAGGTGGTCTGGCGTGCCACATGTTACAGGTGGTGTCTGGCACGCCACATGTTACAGGTGAGTCTGGCGCGCCACATGTTACAGTGTGTCTGGCGTGCCACATGTTACAGTGGGGTCTGGCGTTGCCACATGTTTACAGTGGGTCTGGCGCGCCACATGTTACAGGTGGGTCGGCGTGCCACATGTTTACAGGTGTGTCTGGCGTGCCACATGTTACAGGTGTGTCTGGCGTGCCACATGTTACAGGTTGTCTGGCGTGCCACATGTTACAGGTGAGTCTGGTCGCGCCACATGTTACAGGTGTGTCTGGCGTGCCACATGTTACAGGTGTGTCTGGCGTGCCACATGTTTACAGGTGGGTCTGGCGTGCCACATGTTTACAGTGGGTCTGGCGTTGCCACATGTTACAGGTGTGTCTGGCGTGCCACATGTTACAGGTGTGTCTGGCGTGCCACATGTTACAGGTGTGTCTGGCGGTGCCACATGTTACAGGTGTGTCTGGCGTGCCACATGTTACAGGTGTGTCTGGCGTGCCACATGTTACAGGTGTGTCTGGCGTGCCACATGTTACAGGTGTGTCTGGCGTGCCACATGTTACAGGTGAGTCTGGCGCAACACATGTTACAGGTGTGTCTGGCGCGCCACATGTTACAGGTGTGTCTGGCGTGCCACATGTTACAGGTGTGTCTGGCGTGCCACATGTTACAGGTGGGTCTGGCGTGCCACATGTTACAGGTTGTGTCTGGCGTGCCACATGTTACAGGTGTGTCTGGCGTGCCACATGTTACAGGTGTGTCTGGCGTGCCAATTGTTACAGGTGTGTCGGCGTGCCACATGTTACAGGTGTGTCTGGCGTGCCACATGTTACAGGGTTGTGTCTGGCGTGCCACATGTTACAGGTGTGGTCTGGCGTGCCACATGTTACAGGTGTGTCTGGCGTGCCACATGTTACAGGTGTGTCTGGCGTGCCACATGTTACAGGTGTGTCTGGCGTGCCACATGTTACAGGTGTGTCTGGCGTGCCACATGTTACAGTGTGTCTGGCGTGCCACATTTACAGGTGTGTCTGGCGTGCCACATGTTACAGGTGTGTCTGGCGTGCCACATGTTACAGGTGTGTCTGGCGTGCAACATGTTACAGGTGTGTCTGGCGTGCCACATGTTACAGGTGTGTCTGGCGTGCCACATGTTACAGGTGTGTCTGCGTGCCACATGTTACAGGTGGGTCTGGCGTGCCACATGTTACAGGTGTGTCTGGCGTGCCACATGTTACAGGTGTGTCTGGCGTGCCACATGTTACAGGTGGGTCTGGCGCGCCACATGTTACAGGTGTGTCTGGCGTGCCACATGTTACAGGTGTGTCTGGCGTGCCACATGTTACAGGTGTGTCTGGCGCACCACATGTTACAGGTGTGTCTGGCGTGCCACATGTTACAGGTGTGTCTGGCGTGCCACATGTTACAGGTGTGTCTGGCGTGCCACATGTTACAGGTGTGTCTGGCGTGCCACATGTTACAGGTGTGTCTGGCGTGCCACATGTTACAGGTGTGTCTGGCGTGCCACATGTTACAGGTGTGTGTCGGCGTGCCACATGTTACAGGTGTGTCTGGCGTGCCACATGTTACAGGTGTGTCTGGCGTTCAACATGTTACAGGTGTGTCTGGCGTGCCACATGTTACAGGTGTGTTCTGGCGTGCCACATGTTACAGGTGTGTCTGGCGTGCCACATGTTACAGGTGTGTCTGGCGTTGCCACATTTACAGGTGTTCTGGCGCTGCCACATGTTACAGGTGTGTCTGCGTGCCACATGTTACAGGTGTGTCTGGCGTTCAACATGTTACAGGTGTGTCTGGCGTGCCACATGTTACAGGTGTGTCTGGCGTGCCACATGTTACAGGTGTGTCTGGCGTTCAACATGTTACAGGTGTGTCTGGCGTGCCACATGTTACAGGTGTGTCTGGCGTGCCACATGTTGCAGGTGTGTCTGGCGTGCCACATGTTACAGGTGTGTCTGGCGTGCCACATGTTACAGGTGTGTCTGGCGTGCCACATGTTACAGGTGTGTCTGGCGTGCCACATGTTACAGGTGTGTCTGGCGTGCCACATGTTACAGGTGTGTCTGGCGCGCCACATGTTACAGGTGGTCTGGCGTGCCACATGTTACAGTGTGTGTCTGGCGTGCCACATGTTACAGGTGTGTCTGGCGTGCCACATGTTACAGGTGTGTCTGGCGTGCCACATGTGCATCATGAACCAAAGGTCAAGACTCAGTAAAACTTAATTTGCAATAAAGTGTTGTAACACGAAGAACAGTGAGTATGAAAGCTGACCTAATTTACTCACCCGGTAAAAGATGAATCAATTCACGATGAGTAACTTATCAATGAGTAACTTATCAATGAGTAACTTATCAATGAGTAACTTAATCAATGAGTAACTTATCAATGAGTAACTTATCAATGAGTAACTTATCAATGAGTAACTTATCAATGAGTAACTTAATACAATGAGTAACTTATCAATGAGTAACTTATCAATGAGTAACTTAATCAATGAGTAACTTATCAGTGAGTAACTTATCAATGAGTAACTTATCAATGAGTAACTTATCAATGAGTAACTAATCAATGAGTAACTTATACAATGAGTAACTTATCAATGAGTAACTTATCATGAGTAACTTATCAAGAGTAACTTATCAATTAGTAACTTATCAATGAGTAACTTATCAATGAGATAAACTTAATCAATGAGTAACTTAATCAATGAGTAACTTAATCAATGAGTAACTTATCAATGAGTAACTTATCAATGAGTAACTTAATCAATGAGTAACTTATCAATGAGTAACTTAATCAATGAGTAACTTATCAATGAGTAACTTAATCAATGAGTAACTTATCAATGAGTAACTTATCAATGAGTAACTTATCAATTAGTAACTTATCAATGAGTAACTTATCAATGAGTAACTTAATCAATGAGTAACTTATCAATGAGTAACTTATCAATGAGTAACTTATCAATGAGTAATTATCAATGAGTAACTTATCAATTAGTAAAAAACTTATCAATGAGTAACTTATCAATGAGTAACTTATCAATGAGTAACTTATCAATGAGTAACTTATCAATTAGTAACTTATCAATGAGTAACTTATCAATGAGTAACTTAATCAATGAGTAACTTATCAATGAGTAACTTATCAATGAGTAACTTATCAATGAGTAACTTAATCAATGAGTAACTTATCAATGAGTAACTTAATCAATGAGTAACTTATCAATGAGTAACTTATCAATGAGTAACTTATCAATGAGTAACTTATCAATGAGTAACTTATCAATTAGTAACTTATCAATGAGTAACTTATCAATGAGTAACTTAATCAATGAGTAACTTATCAATGAGTAACTTATCAATGAGTAACTTATCAATGAGTAACTTAATCAATGAGTAACTTATCATGAGTAACTTAATCAATGAGTAACTTATCAATGAGTAACTTATCAATGAGTAACTTATCAATGAGTAACTTATCAATGAGTAACTTATCAATGAGTAACTTATCAATGAGTAACTTATCAATGAGTAACTTATCAATAGTAACTTATCAATGATAACTTATCAATGAGTAACTTAATCAATGAGTAACTTATCAATGAGTAACTTATCAATGAGTAACTTAAACAATGAGTAACTTAATCAATGAGTAACTTATCGATGAGTAACTTAATCATTGAGTAACTTATCAATGAGTAACTTACCAATGAGTAACTTATCAATGAGTAACTTAATCAATGAGTAACTTATCGATGAGTAATTTAATCAATGAGTAACTTATCAATGAGTAACTTATCAATGAGTAACTTATCAATGAGTAACTTAATCAATGAGTAACTTATCAATGAGTAACTTAATAAATGAGTAAGTTATCAATGAGTAACTTACCAATGAGTAACTTGTCAATGAGTAACTTAATAAATGAGTAACTTATCAATGAGTAACTTATCAATGAGTAACTTAATCAATGAGTAACTTATCAATGAGTAACTTAATAAATGAGTAAGTTATCAATGAGTAACTTCTCAATGAGTAACTTATCAATAAGTAACTTAATCAATGAGTAACTTATCAATGAGTAACTTACCAATGAGTAACTTATCAATGAGTAACTTAATCAATAAGTAACTTACCAATTAATAACTTATGAATGAGTAACTTATCAATGAGTAATTTATCAATGAGTAACTTAAACAATGAGTAATTTATCAATGAGTAACTTAAACAATGAGTAACTTATCAATGAGTAACTTACCAATGAGTAACTTATCAATGAGTAACTTACCAATGAGTAACTTATCAATGAATAACTTATCAATGAGTAACTTATCAATGAATAACTTATCAATGAGTAACTTAATCAATGTGTAACTTAATCAATGAGTAACTTATAAATGAGTAACTTAATGAGTAAATTATCAATGAGTAGCTTATCAATGAGTAACTTAATCAATGAGTAACTTATCAATGTGCAACTTATCAATGAGTAAATGAGTAAATTATCAATGAGTAGCTTATCAATGAGTAACTTAATCAATGAGTAACTTAATCAATGAGTAACTTATCAATGTTTAACTTAATCAATGAGTAAGTTACCAATGAGTAACTTATCAATGAGTAACTTAATCAATGAGTAACTTATCAATGTGCAACTTATCAATGAGTAAATGAGTAAATTATCAATGAGTAGCTTATCAATGAGTAACTTAATCAATGAGTAACTTAATCAATGAGTAACTTATTAATGAGTAACTTAATGAGTAAATTATCAATGAGTAGCTTATCAATGAGTAACTTATCAATGAGTAACTTATCAATGAGTAACTTAATGAGTAAATTATCAATGAGTAACTTAATCAATGAGTAACTTATCAATGAGTAACTTATCAATGAGTAACTTATCAATGAGTAACTTAATGAGTAAATTATCAATGAGTATCTTATCAATGAGTAACTTAATCAATGAGTAACTTATCAATGAGTAACTTATCAATGAGTAACTTAATCAATGAGTAACTTATCAATGAGTTAACTTATAATGAGTAACTTATCATGAGTACTTATCAATGAGTAACTTATCAATGAGTAACTTATCAATGAGTAACTTAATCAATGAGTAACTTATCAATGAGTAACTTAATCAATGAGTAACTTATCAATGTGTAACTTATCAATGAGTAACTTATCAATGAGTAACTTAATGAGTAAATTATCAATGAGTAGCTTATCAATGAGTAACTTAATCAATGAGTAACTTATCAATGAGTAACTTATCAATGTGTAACTTGTCATATGAGTAACTTATCAATGATAACTTTAATGAGTAATTATCAATGAGTTGCTTATCAATGAGTAACTTAATCAATGAGTAGCTTATCAATGAGTAACTTATCAATGTGTAACTTATCAATGAGTAACTTATCAATGAGTAACTTAATGAGTAAATTATCAATGAGTTGCTTATCAATGAGTAACTTAATCAATGAGTAGCTTATCAATGAGTAACTTAATCAATGAGTAACTTAATCAATGAGTAACTTATCAATGAATAACTTAATCAATGAGTAACTTATCAATGTGTAACTTAAACAATGAGTAACTTATCAATGTGTAACTTAATCAATGAGTAACTTATCTATGTGTAACTTAATCATGGTAACTTATCTATGTGTAACTTAATCAATTGGCAACTTATCTATGTGTAACTTAATCAATGAGCAACTTATCTATGTGTAACTTAATCAATGAGTAACTTATCAATGTGTAACTTAATCAATGAGCAACTTATCTATGTGTAACTTAATCAATGAGTAACTTATCTATGTGTAACTTAATCAATGAGTAACTTATCTATGTGTAACTTAATCAATGAGTAACTTATCTATGTGTAACTTAATCAATGAGTAACTTATCTATGTGTAACTTAATCAATGAGTAACTTATCTATGTGTAACTTAATCAATGAGTAACTTATCAATGTGTAACTTAATCAATGAGTAACTTAATCAATGTGTAACTTAATCAATGAGTAACTTAATCAATGTGTAACTTAATCAATGAGTAACTTATCTATGTGTAACTTGATCAATGAGTAACTTATCAATGTGTAACTTAATCAATTAGTAACTTATCTATGTGTAACTTGATCAATGAGTAACTTATCTATGTGTAACTTGATCAATGAGTAACTTATCTATGTGTAACTTAATCAATGAGTAACCAAATCAACTCAGAACCCAACTGACCCTCACTGAGAACCTCTCCATTAACTCACAAAGACCAGATTAACTTACAAATACAAATTTAATTAACACACAGGGACAATTAGCTCACACGGATAATTAACTCACAGGGATCAAGCTAACTGACTCACCGGGATAATTGACTCAGAGAACCCAGCTTCATTATTTTACACACGCGTTAATTAAGAGCTTGAGGAGTAAATTCGTTATTTATCAATTTAAATTTAATTTTGTTACTGTCCAGCTCGTGTCTGTGAGATTATTATTATTATTATTATTATTATTATTATTATTATTATTATTATTATTATTATTATTATTATTATTATTATTATATGGGACATCCAGCGTTTAAAAAATAGAGTACATGCTTATAAATAATAAATTATTCATATTATCCTTGAAAGTTGTGTTGAAGGTGGTAGACTCTGGCTTGGTCTTGACAGCCAGTCATCACAGCCATGACTGTTATGACAGCTTAACAGCACCACAGTAAACAGCACGACAGCTTAACAGTTCTTAAACTTAACTACACAAACATCTGTTGTTGCTACAGATCGCTCCTGTGTGTGTGTGTGTGTGTGTGTGTGTGTACTCACCTAATTGTGGTTGTAGGGTCGATTCTAGCTCGTGACCCCGCCTCTTCAGTGGTCGCCACTAGTCCAGTCTCACCCTGCTCCATGACCTTTATCATACCTGTTCGTAAAGCTACGTATGGACCTCCCTCCGTACAACTCACCATATTTTCCACTTCCTGACATTTGGATAAAGAAGTACTTCCAACTCCCTTGATCATTGATTTCGTTCTAACTGTGCCCCCTTGTTTTTTGTGCCCCATCTCGGAACATTGTCTCTGCCAGTCCTCTTAGCCCCCCCCCCCATTCCGTCCCTCCTGTCCTCTAGTGCCTCAGGTCGGGCCCTTAACCTTCCTCACTTTCTCTAGTTTCCTGACGTATTGGGCAGGTATGGTTCCCAAAAAGGGAGCTAATACTCAATATGGGCCCCTGACGTCCTAGAAACCCCTGTAGAACCCCCGGCCCCTCAGGCGCCCCCCCTTGACCCCCCCTATCACGTCATGATTTGCTGATGTTTTTTCCCGTCGGGTCTTCTTGATCCGTTTTCAGTCCCTTCGCCTTTTATACCTCCCTGGTCCCCCGTTTTTTGCATAATCTGTTGTGAGCAATTGTCAAAGCCTTATTACATTCCAAAAAAAATGCAATCTACCCACCTTTCTCCCCTCTCTTCTCTCCTCTCTTCCCCCTCTTCTTTCTCTTCTCTCTCTTGTTTCTGCTGCACCTTGTATAGAACCCAGTGGTTGTGACACGAATTTCCCCTCTCTGAAACCCCGGTGGTTGTCGTTTTAAACTCTTTCCCCCTTTTAGGTCTTCACCACTCCCCTAAAAAATTTCTCCATGATTTGCATAAAAAATTCATGACATGGGCGTAATTTAATGCTGTGTGTTGTCGCCTTTTTTAAAATGGGGAATTTTTTTTGGTCTTCCTCTCAGGGGAGTTGCCATTTTCGATAATGTATTGAAATTGTTGTTAGTGGTACAAAGTGTTTTATCCCAGCCATGCCTTGGAGTATTAGTTTTTTTAGAGCCTTTACCTCATTCTCGGGTTTTATGTATCATGTCCAGCACTTCTTGGTTTACCCTACCTCCTGCTTTCTGGAGTCCTTTCTGTCTCCACTAGAATATTTTTTTGAATCTCTTGTTTAAAACCTCAACACTTCAAAGGGCGTTTCAGAATCAAATTTTACTAATCCGAGAGGCCTTTTTTATAGTCCTACTATCAAGGGGAAATAAGAACTTAAAAAAACAAGAAAAGGAGGACCCTGCGCAGGCCCTGTTAGCCCTACTGGCAGGGGGCCTTTTCACCCTCCCCTAAAAAAAAATTTTTCCCAAACCCAATTTTTAATGCTCCCAAAGAAATAAGGTTGAAACTCTAATCTTTGCAAGTCCCACTCAAATCCAAACCTTCCCCATATATTTATTAAACCCAAATTTGAAAATTTCCCAAAGTCCCAAACCTCAATAACCCCAAAATAGGGGGAGATGTTCCATCTCAACTCCCCCATTTCCAAAAACCAAAATTTTAAAGTCCTTTTTAAATCTAAAAATTTTTTAATTTAAATCCCTTACGGGGTTCTCCCCCTTGGAAGACATCCTCAAGACCTTATTAATATCCCCCCTTTTAAAAATCCCATTTCCACATAAATTCACATCCCCCCTATTTTTTCAACAATTGAATTTTTAAAGTCTTAACTTTTTTGGGAAGTTTTAGATTTTAAATTTTAAAACTACCTAATTTTTTTCCCCCAAAATTTTTTCCCTTTTTAAAATTGGGAAAAAAACTGGTCTAATCTGGGGGGCTTCTAAGGTTTATAAACTTTTAATTTACCTTTCTTACATTTTTGTTTTAAAATCCCTTCTTTTCCTTAAGTAAAATTTTAGAGTTCTTTTTTACCCTCTTCGGGTTTTTTTCCCCCCCCATTTTTGGTATTCCCAATTTTTGGGCTAGGTTTTCCTAAAAAAATTAGTCCATTTTGGGGCCCCCCATGGGTCCATTTTCCCGTCTTTTTTTTTGGATAAAAAGTCCCCCCAAACCCATATTTTAAACTGTAAGGGTTTTTGGGTCTTCACTTGTTAACAATTCTTGTTTTTTCCGTCATTCGGGTTTTGGTTGGGCTTTGGGGTGGGTTATCTCACTCTTCCCCCCATTTCCCCCCAGCTGAGTTTCCAAAGAAACCCTTCCTCCCCCCCCTTTCTTCTCCCCCCCCATCCCAGGTTTTTTAGGGGAAAAAACCCCCCCCCCCCCCCCCTTTTTTTTTGTCCCCCCAAATTTGTTCCTTTTGGGAAAAGGGCTTTGGGACATTTTACTTGGTTTCACAATTTTTGGGTATCTCATTTGTTTTTTTGCCCCCTTTGTTTATTTTTTTTTTCTATCAGCTTTGACCATTCCTTATTTTCCTTTATTGGGGGTTTTATTGGGGGGTTTGGGGCCCTCCCCTTTTGGGGGTTTTCACTCTATTTTTTTTGGGGGGTTTTTATGGGAGTGTTTTTTTTATATTTGTTTTTTTTTCAAATTTTTTCTAGGGGACCCTGGGGGGGGGGGGGCCCCAAACCCGTTCACCCTTTTGGTTGTTTTTTTGGGTGTTTTGGGTTTTTTTCCCCTTTTTTGGTTTTCCCAGGTCAAATTCTTGGGGGCCCCCCTTTGCGGGTTTTCGTACTTTTTTCCCCTTCTTCCCTGTATTTTACCCGTTCCCTTAAAATATTAAGTTGTCCATCTCATTCCATTTTGTTTTTTTGGGGGGTAGCCTAACACCCTTGTTCAATTGGTTTTTTGGGGATTTTTTTTGTTTTTTGCCATTCTGAAAATTTGTTTAGAAAATTTCTCAATTTTTGTTTTTTGTGTTCCCCCCCCCCGCCAATCGTACCCCCCCCGTGTCCCCCATTGTTTCCCGTCACAAAATTTCCTTTTTTTAAAACCCCATATTCCTTTTTCCACTAGGGAAACCGGGTCTTGGGTTTTTCAACCCCCCCCTTTGGGGGTTTCCCCTTTCCAACCCTTAAAATTTTTCTTGACCAAAGTGTTTAAAGGTTGGTTCCTTTTAAACGGGGGCTCCCACTCAATTTTGGGTTTGCCCCAAACCTTAATTTTTCTGTTAACCTTTTTTTGGAAAAAAGGGCTTTTTGGGTTTGAAAAGGGAAAAATCTAATTCATTTGTAACCTTTTTGGTTTTTCCCCCCCCAAAGGCTCATTTTCCTTAGTGGGGGGTTGCCCCCTTTCCTTTAGTCTTTTATTCCATCTTGGATTTCTTTGTCCTTTTCCCCAAGTTCATAACTTTGTATTTATTGGGGTTAAACTACAGGAGCCTTTTAGGACCACGCTTGCAGTCTTCCGATCCCCTTTCAGGTTACCCCGGTCCTCTTCCCCTTGTATTCTCCCCCCTTTAACTTCACAACGTCTGAAAACAGAGACACCTCAAATCTTCCCTTCCCTCAAGTCATTAAAATATACAATAAAAAGCACGGATTAGGGGGGGCTCCCTTGTAGCCCCACTCAAAACATCACTCACTCCAGAACCCTTTTTTTTTTCCTGTCAGGATTCCCGATTTAATTTCAGTTTTTCCCTGCAGTCCCCGCCTCTCCCCCAGCTTTTTAACCAGCCCTTGAGTGGGAATTAACGAAAGCCTTTAAAAAGCGAAAAGATGCAGTCTATCCATCCTCTCCCCTGTCTTATTCGTTACTTTATTGTGGATCCCGTAGGTTGTGATGCAGGATTTTTTCCCTTTCCTGAAGCCGTGCGGTTGTCCTGAAAAGCCCGTTCCCTTCTGAGCAGTGGCCCTTTAGGATTTGAGAGCGAGAGTGCCTTTAAAAATGATAAAGGCCCTGACATTTTGGGGGGTAGGCCATTTTTTGGCTGGGGTAGTGGGGCCCCGTTAAAATAAGGTAATGTAGGGTAGTGGTGGGTTTGGGGGGGAATTTTTAAGTTGGGGGCGGGAGGTGTGGGGGGTGGGGGGGGGTTTTTTTGGGGGGGACGGGATTTGGGACGGTGGCAAGGGAACACTTTTGAAAGGTATAACGGTTAAAGGCCACTGCCCCTTTTAGGGTTTACCGACCTTGACCTTTTTCGCTTTCGCACTGACCCATTACGAAAGCAGGTGGGGTGGACAACCAGCAGAGAAAAGCGAACCGAAGGGTAGAAAAGGGGGATGGCAGGCAAAGAGAAAAAATGAATTATAATGTCAGCAAAAAAGGATGAGGATTGAGGAAGGTGGATGAAAAAAAGTATGAAAGGAAACATGACGGAGGACACAGGCGGGGCAATAAAAGTTCTGGTCGAACATAAACGATACTAGAGGGAAAAATAGCGAATAAGCAAGCTTGCCCATGACACCAAAAAAGGACTCAAATTAATTCTGGAGAACAAAGCCGCAGGGAAAATGTAATAGACTGATGCAATGATAGGAGAAATGGCAGAAAGTTTAAAAAAAACAAATGCAAAATTTTTAAATTTGGGAAATAAAAATAACACTTTAAACGAATGATGTATATCCAAAGCAAGACTGCTAAAAAGATTTAAGAGTTTATGTAGAGATACGCATTACTGTATACTTAAGAATGCCCCTGCAGACGGATCAAAAATTTTAAAGCTGGGGAAAAGTTTACTAAAAACTAAAAGAGATCCCACTGTTTCGTAATTAGGTACCCTTGGGGTGGGTAATTACGGTGAAAGTAATACGGTTGGTAAAGGAAATATCCCAAATTTTCGGGTTTTTTTCCGAACATAGAAGTATAGTGAAAAAAAAGTAATTATTAAGTACGTTACAGGGATGGTGGGACCTAGAAAGGGATGCACTGTAGTGGGTGCACTGTAGTAGGCATGCACTGTAGAGCATGCACTTAGTAGGCTGCACTGTATAGGCATCATGTTGGTGAAAAAATAGGTCTATTCGGTGATATATAATAATTTAAAAATCGCCCGGATTTCATCGACTGTCAGTGTATTTTTAAAAAACTTTATTTTCATACGACTGTGTTCTCATAGTGCATGAGAGGAATTTTTCCAGGTTTAATGTGAGGGTGGTCATGTATGGGAAAAGGTCCCCTGTTCATTGTTGGCGCACTCATCCACACACGAGGCTGTGGGGTTTGACCCCCGGTCGGGGGAAGAAAGGACTCCTTTGGGGGGAGTCGCTCTGGGGGCAAAAAACCTAATTTTAACCCCCAAAAGCCTGCATAACGGGGCTTTCTAATAGTGTATGTCATGAGGGTTTTATACCTTGTACTGTACTTGTAGAAACAGAGATGATTATTATCATTTGGGGTCATTTTTTCCTGGAGTTTTCCTGGAGAGAGTTTCGGGGTCAAGCCCCCGCGGGCCCCCCCCGTGACCAGTGTAAGGACATTTCTCACATAAGATGGTGATATCTCCACATCGAGGGGTCTTACATGGTAACTTTTCGGGGGTCCCAATGTACTCTTCCCCCTTCCCTTCCTTTTCCCTTAAACCTCTTTCCTTTTTCCCTTTATTCCTTCTCTACCATAATTTCCGTTTGGGTTTAAACCTTCACATCACTGTCTTTTTTTTCCCCCTCCCCTCTATCATTATCGCTTTGACTTTCAATTTTTTCTCCCCCCTCTCTCTCCCTTCTTTTTCCCCCCCCCTCCCTCCCCCCTTCCGGAAGCCCCTTCCTCCTGTTTCCCTTTTCCTTCATCTCCCCCCTTAAACTCCCCCCCCATCCCCCCCTGTTCATCCCCCCCCCACCCCTTTCTCATTCCCCCCCCCCACCCACCCATCATTCCCCTACCCCTCCCTCCCTTCTCCCTCACCCCCCCCCCTCTCTACCCTAATGGGCTGACGGACCCAGCCGCAGTAGGACAGTGGCGTCGCCAGAGCTACAACAGAGGGGCTAAAGGGATCGACCACCACCACACTTGTGTAAATTCCAGAAGAAAAACACCCTAGTCTCTCAGCAGGACTCCCCCAAGGGGCGTCTCCCGGAAAACGTCACAACAAGGACCTTTTAAGAAGGACGTCTCCAAAGACGTCTTCAATAAGGATGCCTCCAAGAAGGACGTCTCCAAGAAGGACGTCTCCAAAGACGTCTTCAATAAGGATGCATCCAAGAAGGACGTCTCCAAGGACGTCTTCAAGAAGGACGTCTTAAAAGACATCTGCAAGAAGAACGTTTCCAAGAGCGAAACGTTGTCTCCATGAAAGCTCGTGAAGCAGCCTGAGTCTGGGTCCTCATACATGACCTCAGCTTGAAGGACCAGTTGTTTATCAGTCCCACACACGATATCGCTGGTGGAGGGGGTGACCGCCCCAGCGGCCAGGTCTCAGACCAGACCTACGGCGGCGGATGGAGGAGGGGGTTAACCCCCCGGTGCCCCAGGGACGGGGAGCTAAGCCCCCTGGCCTCTTCCGTTAGAATAAACAACACATTTGCAACGGCGAAGTTGGCAATATTCCAGCTGGAAGAAATGGGAGCGTGGTAATGGGAATACCGGCTCCCATGTGGGAATGGGAACACCTGGTTACCATGTGGGAATGGGAACACCTGGTTACCATGGAAACTGCGCGCCCAGGAGGGAACCACACCGTCTTGGCGGTAATGGTGCGACGATAACAATCTTAGCCTTTATGTGTCTCTTCATTAAGGTTGATGGCGGTGGCTGTGCCTCCCCCTCCCCCCACACCGCCGCCGCCGCCGCCGCCGCCACTCCAGCAGCAGCAGCAGCAGCAGCAGCAACAGCCTTCTTAGTCCAGATAAGGACTCAAGATGCTTACCAAGAAGGCTCGTCTTCCTGCTCATCTTCCATCTTTATCAGGCCAATATCTTAGCTACATGTTTACGTAGATAAATAATGTTAAATGTTTAACTCGATGTTTACTTAAACTGATGTTAAATAAAAAGATATTTGAATGTTAATGCCAAATTTAAATGGTCCTAGAAATTAATTTTTTATCTTCACATAATAAATGTATATACACTGAAATGTGTATGACAGTCATATACACCGAAAAGTGTATGACAGTCATATACACCGAAAAGTGTATGACAGTCATATACACCGAAAAGTGTATGACAGTCAATACACCGAAAAGTGTATGACAGTCATATACACCGAAAAGTGTATGACAGTCATATACACCGAAAAGTGTATGACAGTCATATACACCGAAAAGTGTATGACAGTCATATACACCGAAAAGTGTATGACAGTCATATACACCGAAGTGTATGACAGTTATATACACCGAAGTGTATGACAGTTATATACACCGAAGTGTATGACAGTTATATACACCGAAGTGTATGACAGTCATATACACCGAAGTGTATGACAGTCATATACACCGAAGTGTATGACAGTCATATACACCGAAGTGTATGACAGTCATATACACAGAGAGGTGTATGACAGTTATATACACAGGGAAAGAGGTGTATGACAGTTATATACACACACAGAGAGGTGTATGACAGCTATATACACACAGAGGTGTATGACAGTTATATACACAGAGAGGTGTATGACAGTTATATACACAGAGGTGTATGACAGTTATATACACAGAGAGGTGCATGACAGTTATATACACACACAGAGAGGTGTATGACAGCTATATACACACAGAGGTGTATGACAGTTATATACACACAGAGGTGTATGACAGTTATATACACACAGAGGTGTATGACAGTCATATACACAGAGAGGTGTATGACAGTTATATACACACACAGAGAGGTGTATGACAGTTATATACACACAGAGGTGTATGACAGTTATATACACAGAGAGGTGTATGACAGTTATATACACAGAGGTGTATGACAGTTATATACACAGAGAGGTGTATGACAGTTATGTACACAGAGAGAGAGGTGTATGACAGTTATATACACACACAGAGAGGTGTATGACAGCTATATACACACAGAGGTGTATGACAGTTATATACACACAGAGGTGTATGACAGTCATATACACAGAGAGGTGTATGACAGTTATATACACACACAGAGAGGTGTATGACAGTTATATACACACAGAGGTGTATGACAGTTATATACACAGAGAGGTGTATGACAGTTATATACACAGAGGTGTATGACAGTTATATACACAGAGAGGTGTATGACAGTTATGTACACAGAGAGAGAGGTATATGACAGTTACATATACAGAGAGGTATAAGACAGCTATATACACACAGAGGTATATGGCAGTTATATACAGAGAGAGAGAGGTATATGACAGTTATATACACAGAGAGGTATATGACAGTTATATACACAGAGAGGTATATGACAGTTATATACAGAGAGAGAGAGAGGTATATGACAGTTATATACACAGAGAGGTATATGACAGTTATATACACAGAGAGAGAGGTATATGACAGTTATATACACAGAGAGGTATATGACAGTTATATACACAGAGAGAGAGGTATATGACAGTTACATATACAGAGAGGTGTATGACAGTTATATACACAGAGAGGTAATAGACAGTTATATACAGAGAGAGAGAGGTATATGACAGTTATATACACAGAGAGAGAGGTATATGACAGTTACATATACAGAGAGGTATATGACAGTTATATACACAGAGAGGTATATGACAGTTATATACAGAGAGAGAGAGGTATATGACAGTTATATACACAGAGAGGTATATGACAGTTATATACACAGAGAGGTATATGACAGTTATATACAGAGAGAGAGAGGTATATGACAGTTATATACACAGAGAGGTATATGACAGTTATATACAGAGAGAGAGAGGTATATGACAGTTACATATACAGAGAGGTATATGACAGTTATATACACAGAGAGGTATATGACAGTTATATACAGAGAGAGAGAGGTATATGACAGTTATATACACAGAGAGGTATATGACAGTTATATACAGAGAGAGAGAGGTATATGACAGTTATATACACAGAGAGGTATATGACAGTTATATACAGAGAGAGAGAGGTATATGACAGTTATATACACAGAGAGGTATATGACAGTTATATACAGAGAGAGAGAGGTATATGACAGTTACATATACAGAGAGGTATATGACAGTTAATACACAGAGAGGTATATGACAGTTATATACAGAGAGAGAGAGGTATATGACAGTTATATACACAGAGAGGTATATGACAGTTATATACACAGGAGGTATATGACAGTTATATACAGAGAGAGAGAGGTATATGACAGTTATATACACAGAGAGGTATATGACAGTTATATACAGAGAGAGAGAGGTATATGACAGTTACATATACAGAGAGGTATATGACAGTTATATACACAGAGAGGTATATGACAGTTATATACAGAGAGAGAGAGGTATATGACAGTTATATACACAGAGAGGTATATGACAGTTATATACAGAGAGAGAGAGGTATATGACAGTTATATACACAGAGAGGTATATGACAGTTATATACAGAGAGAGAGAGGTATATGACAGTTATATACACAGAGAGGTATATGACAGTTAATACAGAGAGAGAGAGGTATATGACAGTTATATACACAGAGAGGTATATGACAGTTATATACAGAGAGAGAGAGGTATATGACAGTTATATACACAGAGAGGTATATGACAGTTATATACACAGAGAGAGAGGTATATGACAGTTACATATACAGAGAGGTATATGACAGTTATATACACAGAGAGGTATATGACAGTTATATACACAGAGAGAGAGGTATATGACAGTTACATATACAGAGAGGTGTATGACAGTTATATACACAGAGAGGTATATGACAGTTATATACACAGAGAGAGAGTATATGACAGTTACATATACAGAGAGGTGAAATGACAGTTTATATACACAGAGAGGTATATGACAGTTATATACACAGAGAGAGAGGTATATGACAGTTACATATACAGAGAGGTTATGACAGTTATATACACAGAGAGGTATATGACAGTTATATACACAGAGAGAGAGGTATATGACAGTTACATATACAGAGAGGTATATGACAGTTATATACACAGAGAGGTATATGACAGTTATATACACAGAGAGAGAGGTATATGACAGTTATATACTACTGTAACCCCTGAATGGGGCAGAATGTATATTCGATGTATATAATGTATTTCATCTTCTCATATAATTTTATACTAGTGATATTTTCAGTATTAGCTAAATTGAAAGTATCATGCTTTATATCATCTAACTTCGCTATATTGTTAGGTAGGATGTAACATTTACACTTAATTCTGTGCTCAGTGATGGAGAGTGTTGAGTAGCTGCCCGCAGTTGGCAAACTATCACCTCGTTTGTTTCCCTGCCAGCTTCTCTGGAGTAGCTGGGTAGGAGCAGTCCCCAGACCAGTCACTTGAGATGCCTTGTCAAGGAGACGCCTTGCCTCGCTTGCTCTTCTCTTTCGTTGCTGGTGCTGGTCTGATCTACACCTCCCTCCCTTGTCTCTGGTTGTGTTCGTTGTTTAGACTGTTTTACTAGAATATGCTTTCGGTAGTGAGACGAAACATACGTCTTGCAACTGTTTACAAAGCATAGCCTCGACTTAGTGATTTTTAAGCGTTTTGCTGAGGTTGTGTGTCTTGCTGACACTGACTTAACCCCAGGTCCTGAGCTGTTGCTTCTGACCTAAGTTGTTCTGGTATCTGTGCATTGTCGTAGTCGGGGATTTTGTTATGCTGAACCTAGATTCAGTATTAAGGGAGTTTTATGCCTTTGGTGGAGGATCTGTAGAAGGTCCCCTGTTAAGGTCGTTATTTTGTCTCCTTGTTGCTGTATAGCCCTTATGGTTTAGCGCTTCTTTTTTATTATAATAATAATAATAATTGTCTCCTTGTTCCTGACTCGGTGGTGGTGGTGGTCACGGTGGTCACGGTGGTCACGGTGGTCACGGTGGTCACGGTGGTCACGGTGGTCACGGTGGTCACTTTATTGATGTTGGCGAATGGTTGCCTTACTGTTCAAGCAAGCTATGCAGATTGCCAGTTTGGTCAGGAAGATAGATTATTTGAGGACGTTTAGTCACTCACTGGTTGAGTCGAGTCTTGAGACACAGCTGCCTACTTGGAGCACATACACACACACACATTCACTTACACTCGCTTGTATATATTAGTTTTGTCTATAATTGCTGACCCCTCAGGGAAGGTTCCTTGATGTTAGTGAGGGGCTCTTGATTTAGGGAATTGGATCTGTGCTCCAGTTCCCCGAGCGCTGTATAGCCCTTGTGGCTTAGCGCTTCTTTTTGATTATAATAATAATAATCCAGTTCCCCGAATTAAGCCTGAATGCCTTCCACATCCCCCCCCCCCAGGCGCTGTATAATCCTCCGGGTTTAGCGCTTCCCCTTGATTATAATAATAATAATAATATAATAGCTGACAATATACCAGACGGTACTTAACAGCCATAAAGATATAAGTTGTACCTTCAGCATTATTATACAGTATAACTTATATCCTATATTATATCCTATATTCCCCTCAAGGAAGGTTCCTTGATGTTGGTGAGGGGCTCTTGATTTAGGGAATTGGATCTGTGCTCCAGTTCCCCGAATTAAGCCTGAATGCCTTCCACATCCCCCCCAGGCGCTGTATAATCCTCCGGGTTTAGCGCTTCCCCCTTGATTATAATAATAATATATCCTATATTATATAAAGTATTTACTTGTCCACCTAGACAACTTTTAACTTTGTTAATATTAATTCGATTAGTTAGTAACCTACCAGTTGAAATCCTATAGCACTATTCAACTTATTGTAATTCTAACTGATAATTGGACCAGGATACTGACTACTTGTTATAAAAACCCAGTAACAGGCTGAATGCTAGAGGGGCAGACCTTTCTAGTATTCACTGGAGATGTCTATGCTTAACAGATATCGTGTTTTTGGTAACATAAACAGAGAGGTGTATAAGATAAGATTTCGTTTGGATTTTTAACCCTGGAGGGTTAGCCACCCAGGATAACCCAAAGAAGTCAGTGCGCCATCGAGGACTGTAACTTATTTCCATTGTGGTCCTTAATCTTGTCCCCCAGGATGCGACCCACACCAGTTGGCTAACACCCAGGTAAGATAAGATAAGATTTCGTTCGGATTTTTAACCCCGGAGGGTTAGCCACCCAGGATAACCCAAGAAAGTCAGTGCGTCATCGAGGACTGTCTAACTTATTTCCATTGGGGTCCTTAATCTTGTCCCCCAGGATGCGACCCACACCAGTCGACTAACACCCAGGTACCTATTTGCTGCTAGGTGAACAGGACAACAGGTGTAAGGAAACGTGTCGGAATGTTTCCACCCGCCGGGAATCGAACCCGGGCCCTCCGTGTGTGAAGCGGGAGTTGTATGACAGTTATATACACAAAGCTGTATGAGTTGTGCGAGTTATATACAGAGAGAGAGAGAGAGAGAGAGAGAGAGTTGTATGACGGTTATATACACAGAAAGGCTTGCCATCATCAAGGGGAATGAAAAGCAGTGGGTTTCGATCTAAAAAAAAGAAAAAGAGAGGAGATCCAATTCCATAACTGGAGAAATGACAATTGTAAGAAAATAAAAAGCGTAATATATAAGATAATGGAAGACTTCGTAACACTATTAGAATTAATTTTCAAGACTCCCCTCCAAAGCTTCGTTTTCTATGATGCTGACAACACAGAAAACTGCTGCGTGAAAACAACTTGAAGGGGTAACATTTTTTATGAACATCAAAATGGTATACAATACCGACAGGTTGTTAGGTAAGACACATATGCAACAGTTAGACAACTTTATTCCGAAACGTTTCGCCTACACAGTAGGCTTCTTCAGTCGAATACAGAAAGTAGGCAGGAACAGTAGAGATGTGAAGACGATGTAATCAGTCCATCACCCTTGAAGTCGTAGAATTTGAGGTTGTCAGTCCCTCGGCCTGGAGAAGTTCAGTTCCATAGTCAGGAACTATCTGAAGATCAAGCGACAGGGCTTGACTCCTTCCGACAGTATTTAAGTCTCCGCACTGTCGCTTGATCTTCAGATAGTTCCTGACTATGGAACTGAACTTCTCCAGGCCGAGGGACTGACAACCTCAAATTCTACGACTTCAAGGGTGATGGACTGATTACATCGTCTTCACATCTCTACTGTTCCTGCCTACTTTCTGTATTCGACTGAAGAAGCCTACTGTGTAGGCGAAACGTTTCGGAATAAAGTTGTCTAACTGTTGCATATGTGTCTTACCTAACAACATTTTTTATGTACCGAGGTGTGTATATGCAGTGGAACCTCAAAAATCGAACTGCTCCCAACACGACCAATTATGTAAGTGTATTTTTGTAAGTGCTTTTATAAGTGTATTTTTGAGGGTCTGAAATGGACTAATCTAATTTACATTATTCCTGATGGGAATAAATTCATTCGGTAAAGACACTCGAACAGCCTTCTGGACCGAAGAAAGTTCGATATTTGAGGTTCCACTGTACACCAAAGTCTCTGTATTTTTGTGTATGTACACCAAAGTTGGTGTATTTTTCTATATGTATACATATATACGCTGAGAGTTTAAACCATCTCTCAGATATTAAACTATCCATGTTTGGTGGTGAGTAGGTTGTATTACAACCTTAATGGCGCTCGTGTATTCAATAATAGGCTTTAAACTCTAATCAGGTTTCACGCAAAAGGAGGTTATGTCTTTCGATAGCTTTAGGTATCGAAAGACATAATTACTTGCCGTCCTCCACGTCATGTATTTCCCATTGTAAATCATAGTACACCCTGACTCTTTTATCCTAGGCTAGATCTACATAATGTGACTATACAAGGACATGTGCCCATAACTACTCTGTGCACCCAAAACATCAACATGTGTGTGCTCACAGCATTATTACAATAATAGCGTACAGTATCCACAAGATGAGGAATCCGACACTAGGTAGATCGGACCAGGGATAACCCAGTAAGGTCAAACCACAAGACTTATTTACCTATGTCCCTGAAACGCTCTCCGTTAAAAAAAAAATATTATTAAAAAAAGCTGCAGATGAAGAAAGATATATGGATGATTTAACCCCAGAGACACATTAACGCAGGATGAGTCATCAAAGCCAAGTAGTGTGGCTTATTTCCATTGACGTTCTACCCGAGTATGCGACCCTGAATTTCCACTTACCGTATCCCTGAAGCAGCAGCCGCCACACTAGGAGGAAAAAGACAATGGAGTCCATAGGAAAGACAGAGAGCTAGATAAATTTAAGGAGTATGGTGTGATACATAGGTAAATGCTAGGGCTGCATTATCTAGGTGTGTAAGTGCTAGGACTGTATTATCTACGTGTGTAAGTGCTAGGACTGCATTATCTAGATATTTAAGTGCTAGTACTGCATTATCTAGGTGTATAAGTGCTAGGACTACATTATCTAGACGTGTAAGTGCTAGGACTACATTATCTAGACGTGTAAGTGCTAGGACTGCATTATCTAGGCGTGTAAGTACTAGGACTTACCTTAGTGACAAACTTGGCGTCGAGGTCGGTGAGAGGTGTGCGGGAGCGTCGACCAGGGCCCAGAGAACCTCCAACACCGCTGCTGCAGCTGCCACGACCTCCCAGCTCCACGCTGGAGGCTGCCATCCCACCACCCCTGTCAACACAAGCCTACGTCAGGAGGCCTTATACACACACACACACACACACACACACACACATGGGGCAGGGAGAGGACCTAGTAGCAATCAGCGAAGAGGCGGGGCCAGGAGCTGTGACTCGACCCCTGCAACCACAAATAGGTGAGTACACACACACACACACACACACACACACGCTCGCGCGCACGCGCATACACACGTCTGTATGCAACCAGCGAAGAGAATTATTTAAGGTGGGTGATAGGTATTTCTCAGTTTATATACGAGAGATGTATCTAACTGTATATAATACCGAGTGGTATTTCTCTCAATATATATATATAATATATATATATATATTTATATATATATATATATATATATATATATATATATATATATATTATATATATATATATATAATCACTCATGAAATGGTACAGTCGATAGGCTTGATACCTAAGAAACTGTGACAATACCATAACAACACAAGGTACAGATAATTACTGCACGTGGAACAACGGTATAAAATGACTAATATATATTTCCTATCCAGTTTAAGCCAATAAACGGAAGGCTGGTCTGGGACCGAGTCGCGGGGGGCGGTGATCCCTGAAAACATCTACAGGTAATCCCAGGAATCATCTGTAGATAAGAAATAACTATAGTGTATATACACCGAGACACGAGGATATACCTGATATGCCTGAGAGTGTCGCGAGGGAAGCACAACACAGGAACATCCCATCACTGCCCGAAATGCACCACATCCTAGTGGCTTCTGTGATTAATATTTTATTACATGTAAACTACATATTGTAATACTGCAGGAAGAAATAGTTTCTTTGTTGATACAGTGTAACGTAAGTATAAAATAGCAATAAAAATAAGGCAAGTGAAGGATCTGGATATAATTATATCAAGTGACTTCTCGTTCAGGGAACACAAGACAAATATCACGATGGCCAGGATAATGACCATTTGAGAACTTTCAGAACAAGGGAAACAGTTTTAATGGTGATGTTTTTTTCAAATCGATTGTGCTCTCTTACTTACAGTATTGTTCAGTGTTGACGACTCCTGTCAGGGCAGGAGAGATACCAGAGCTAGAACAGGTACGAGATCATTTATGGTAGACACAGCCAAGAAATCATTTAAATTACTGGCAACGCCTCAAAGTCTTAATATTTACTCACTGGAACAGAGGAAAGATACGTGATAATATATACCTTTAAAGTACTTGATGACCTTGTCCCAAATCCCCACACTGTCATAATAATATACTGGAGCGAAAGATATGAGAGAAAATATACAATAAATCCAGTGAAAAGTAAGGGAGCCGTGGGCACAATAAGAGAACATTGTATCAACATCTCTGGACCCAGAGTATCCGACACTCTACCAGAAGATATCAGAAACACTGCTATAATAAGTGAAAACTCGACAGTCTCCTCCACCAAGTACCAGATCAACCAGGTTGTGACGGATATGTGGGCCAGTGGGCCACCAGCTGCAACAGCTTGGTTGACTAGGCAAGCACCAGACAGGTTTGACCAAGGACCGGGCTCCGGGAGTATGAAAACTCTCGAAACCCATCAAAGGTGATGAGAAGTCTCTCTCTCTTTTGCTGGGGGAGAGGTAGAAGGAGATGAGGAAAAGAAGGAAAGGATAAGAAGAAATGATAGGGCAGACTGGGAGGGGAGACTAGGAGTAAAAGAGGGAAGAGAGGGCAGAGGGTTGGAGAAAAGAGTGGCCAAATAACAGTAAAAAGATAACAAAATAAAAACAGGTGTGTGGGGGAGGGAGGTAACTAAAGGCGGAGTGAGGGTACAAAAGACAATAAACATAGATATGAGTAAGAGAGGAAAATCAATACCATAGACAGAGAGAGAGAAAGAGAGAAAGAGAGAGAGAATCTGAAAGAACAAAAGGGGGAAATAGAAAAAACAATAACCTATAAATAATGGAAAGGGGAAATAAATTGTGAAGGGAAGAGGGGTTCGAGGGATAAAGAGAGCTGAAGAGGACTGAGGGGTAACATGCAAACAAGGAAGGGGAGGAGGAGTGAAGGATGGAGAAGGGTAGTATGCAAGTAATGTAACCAAGGATGAAGGCGTGAAGGGTGTCTTGTGATCATCCTGTGATCACAGGATGATCACAGGATGATCACAGGATATGTGATCACAGGATGAAGGGTATCATACGGGGATCGTACTTGTCCTGAGTTGTTTCGGGGGATTAGTGTAAACTGCTGGACAACACTGTGGCTGCCTTCTACAGTGTCTTAAAAGTCTGAGTTTAAGGCGTTGAAGAAGGAGATTCTACTTCTCAAGGAGGAAAATACGAAACCAAAAATTCTCCTCAATAAGTATGACAATGAATGTGAGGTGATTGGTGTTAGTGAAGGGAAAAAGTTACCAGCAGTGAGGAGCAGACTGCCAGCCATCACAAGTGGGCGAATGTTCCCATTAAAGGCAGAAACGTCAAGGTAAGGCTAAAAGAGCAGATTTGAAGGTAAGAAATAGCTTCTCTGTTCTCCACGGTGAATGTACTTCAGAGGTCAGTGAGAATAAAGGCACCACTAACTCCTCTGCTAATAAAGGTAGGAATATCTTTGTGGTTGGTGACTAACGGCTAATGTATATTGACCGTGTCTTCTGTAACATGGATAGGAAGGTGAGACAGAGGATGTGTTTCCCAGGAGCTGCTGCCGGTGACACAGTCAACAGGTTGGATAATATCATGTCGGGTACTGGGAACAAGCCCATTATCTGTCTCGGTGCTGGTGGAAACGATATTGGGAAGGGTAGGAGAAAGGAACTACTAGATAAGTACACAACAACTATAGATTTAATTTGGTCTACAAGAGGGGCCCCGATCACATGTAGCATTTTGCCTAGGAGTGGGCAATGAATTCCCTGTATCAAGAATCCAAGATGTTACTGTGTCTGGCAGAAATGTAGAAAATTGGTTCAGAGAACCGACAAGCTGATAAATAAAATACCCACGTGTTACACAAGTGTCTAATTTAACAACTTGTCGGTTCTCTGAACCAATTACCTACATTCCTGTCAGGCAGAGCAACATCTTGGGATCTTGAGGATTCGTCCAAGGTGACACCACCTACGACTGCTTCACCTCACCTGTCTGCAGTATATAAGCCACTTTGCGCATATGCTGTTTTCTTATCAAGATTTCTGAAATGATCACACCGACTCCAGGCTGAGGGATTAATTACCTCAAACTCTTTCTGATCTTCAACCATTCTTCTCTGCAATGGACTGAGGAAGCCACTGGTTGGCGATACGTCTCCGAAACATAACGAAGTGTTGCACAAGTGTCTAATTTACCACACTATATATTAGACAATCTTCCTGCATGACGGGGACGTCCTGCACCGCGGACATAATAAGAGAACACTGCATGAACGTCAGCAGACCTAGACTGTTCAGCACTCTAGCACACAATATCAGAAACATTGCCGGAACAAGTGTGGAAGCTTTCAAGAGGAAATTGTACATCTGCCATCGCCAAGTTCCAGATCAGCCAGGCTGTGATAGTTATGTGGGTCGGCAGAACGTTAGTAGCATCAACCTGGTTGAGCCGGCAAGCACCAGACAAACCTGGCATAGGGCCGGGCTGCGGAAGTAGAGAAAACTCTTGAAAGCTTTGAAAGATATATCAAAAGTAGAGTGTCAGAGAGGTTATAATGTGGCACTGGAGTGTCACTAGTGTGACACTGGAGTGTCACTAGTGTGACACTGAAGTGTCACTAGTGTGACACTAGAGTGTCACTAGTGTGACACTGGAGTGTCACTAGTGTGACACTGGAGTGTCACTAGTGTGACACTGGAGTGTCACTAGTGTGACACTGGAGTGTCACTAGTGTGACACTGAAGTGTCACTAGTGTGACACTAGAGTGTCACTAGTGTGACACTGGAGTGTCACTAGTGTGACACTAGAGTGTCACTAGTGTGACACTGGAGTGTCACTAGATGTGACACTGGAGTGTCACTAGTGTGACACTGGAGTGTCACTAGTGTGACACTAGAGTGTCCACTAGTGTGACACTGGAGTGTCACTAGTGTGACACTGGAGTGTCACTAGTGTGACACTGAAGTGTCACTAGTGTGACACTGGAGTGTCACTAGTGTGGCACTGGAGTGTCACTAGTGTGACACTGGAGTGTCACTAGTGTGACACTAGAGTGTCACTAGTGTGACACTGGAGTGTCACTAGTGTGACACTGGAGTGTCACTAGTGTGACACTAGAGTGTCACTAGTGTGACACTAGAGTGTCACTAGTGTGACACTGGAGTGTCACTAGTGTGACACTGGAGTGTCACTAGTGTGACACTGGAGTGTCAACTAGTGTGACACTGGAGTGTCACTAGTGTGACACTGAAGTGTCACTAGTGTGACACTGGAGTGTCACTAGTGTGACACTGGAGTGTCACTAGTGTGACACTGGAGTGTCACTAGTGTGACACTGGAGTGTCACTAGTGTGACACTGAAGTGTCACTAGTGTGACACTGGAGTGTCACTAGTGTGACACTGGAGTGTCACTAGTGTGCCACTGAAGTATCACTAGTGTGACACTGGAGTGTCACTACTGTGACACTGGAGTGTCACTAGTGTGACACTGGTGGTGTCACTAGTGTGACACTGTAGTGTCACTAGTGTGACACTGGAGTGTCACTAGTACTCACCTATTTGTACTCACCTATTTGTGGTTGCAGGGGTCGAGTCACAGCTCCTGGCCCCGCCTCTTCGCTGATTGCTACTAGGTCCTCTCTCCCCTGCCCCATGAGCTCTATCATACCTCGCCTTAAAACTATGTATGGTTCCTGCCTCCACCACATCACTTTCTAGGCTATTCCATGGCCTGACTACTCTATGACTGAAGAAATACTTCCTAACATCCCTTTGATTCATCTGAGTCTTCAATTTCCAATTGTGACCTCTTGTGTCTGTGTCCCATCTCTGGAACATCCCGTCTTTGTCCACCTCGTCTATTCCGCGGCAGTATTTTATATGTCGTTATCATGTCTCCCCTGACCCTCCTGGCCTCCAGTGTCGTCAGGCCGATTTCCCCTCAACCTTTCTTCATAGGACAATCCCCGTAGCTCTGGGACTAGTCTTGTTGCAAACCTTTGCACTTTCTCTAATTTCTTGACGTGCTTGACTAGGTGTGGATTCCAAAATGGTGCTGCATACTCCAGTATGGGCCTGACGTAGATGGTGTACAGAGTCTTAAACGAATCCTTACTGAGGTATCGGAACGCTATCCGTAGGGTTTTCCAGGCGCCCGTATGCTGCAGCAGTTATCTGATTGATGTGCGCCTCAGGAGATATGCTCGGTGTTATACTCACCCCCAGATCTTTTTCCTTTAGTGAGGTTTGCAGTCTTTGGCCATCTAAACTATATTGTGTCTGCGGTCTTCTTTGCCCTTCCCCAATCTTCATGACTTTGCATTTGGCAGGGTTAAATTCAAGGAGCCAGTTGCTGGACCAGGCTTGTAGCCTGTCCAGATCTCTTTGTAGTCCTGCCTGATCCTCGTCCGATTCGATTCTTCTCATTAACTTCACATCGTCTGCAAACAAGGACACTTCTGAGTCTATCCCTTCCGTTATGTCGTTCACGTATACCAAGAACAGCACAGGTCCTAGGACTGACCCCTGTGAACCCCGCTTGTCACGGGCGCCCACTCTGACACCTCGTCGCGTACCATGACTCGTGTTTCCTCCCTGTCAGATATTCCTAAATCCTTTGGGCAGTGCCTTTCCTGTTATGTGTGCCTGGTCCTCTAGCTTTTTGCAGTAACCTCTTGTGGGAACTGTCGAAAGCCTTCTTGCAGTCCAAAAAAAACGCAGTCGATCCACCCCTCTCTCTCTTGTCTTACTTCTGTCACCTTGTCATAAAACTCTAGTGGGTTTGTGACAAAAGGATTTTCCTTCCCTGAAACCGTGCTGGTTGTCAATTATACACTTGTTTCTTTCCAGGTCCCCCAACCACTCTCCTCCTGATGATCTTCTCCATGACCTTGCATACTATACACGTTAGAGATACAGGCCTGTAGTTTAGTGCCTCATGTCTGTCTCCCTTTTTAAAATTGGGACTACATTTTCCCCATTTTTCCATACCTCAGGGAGTTGCCCAGTTTCAAATGATGTGTTAAAGGGATCTTTGTTAATGGCTCACACAATTTATCTCTGCTCCCTTTTTTAAGGACCCATGGAGAGATGTTGTCTGGTCCCCCCCCGCCTTTGAGGTGTCAAGTTCGCATAGCAGCTTCTTCCACCTCCTCCTTGGTTATATGTCCCTCATCCAGCATTGCTGGTGTGCCCCCCTGTTCTGATTTCTTGGAGTCCTACTGGTTTCCACTGTAAATACCTTTTTAAATCTTGTTTTTTGAGCTCCTGACATACCTCTCGGCCCGTTTCTTGTGAATTCCCCATCACCTTCCTCAGTCTGATTACCTGGTCCTTGACTGTTGTTTTCCTCCTGATGTGGCTGTACAACAGCTTCGGGTCAGTCTTTACTTTTGATGCTATGTCATTTTCATATTGTTCCTCGGGCCTCCCTTCTTATTTTGTGCCATATTCGTTTCTGGCTCTTCGGCTGATTTCTTTATTTTCCTGAGTTCCTGTCTTCTGTACCTTTTCCATTCTCTTATTAAAACACCCCTAGTTTTTGCCTCCCTACACCTTTGGGTGAACCAAGGACTCGTTCTTTTTCTTCCCATTATTTTTTTTTTTCCCCTTTGGGGAAACAAACCTTCCTCTGCCTCCTTGCATTTTGTTGCTACATAGTCCATCATTTCTTGAAATGGTTTTCCTGTCAGTTCCCTCTCCCACTGAATGTCTTGGAAGGAAGTTCCTCATGGCCTGAGTAGTTCCCCCTTTTGTAGTTTGGTTTTTCCCAGCCTATCCTGCTACTCTCTCCCCTTGGAGCTAAACTATGTAGTCGAAGCACAGAACCCACATGATCACTAGCTCCCAGGGCCTTTTCATACATGATACCCTCGATGTCCGAACTACTCATGGTGAATACAAGGTCCAACCTTGCGGGTTTTCATCCTCTTCCTCTCTCTCTGTAGTGTCCTCAAAAAAACATGTTGAATGCATGAGGTTCTCCAGTACCACATCCATCATCTTGGCTCTCCATGTTTCGGGACCCCCATGGGGGCTCCAGGTTTTCCAGTCAATCTCCTTGTGATTGAAATCAACCCACAACTAGTAACTTTGCTCCCCCCATGTGTGCTCCCCCTGGCCACCTCGGCTAGTGTGTTGATCATTGCTCTGTTGCTCTCATCGTATTCTTCTCTTGGCCTCCTGCAGTTCTGTGTGGGGTTTTACATTACTGCAATTATCACCTATGTCCCTCAGACGGGGATTTTTCCCTACTAAGTAGTCCCTTTCGCCCATGCCATCCATTCCTTCCATTTTCTCAAAACCCCACTGGTTTTTAATGAGCAGTGCAACCCCCTCCTCCCCCTCTCCTCCCTCTGTCCTTTCCTGAAGATTTTGATATCCGGATGGAAAGATTGAATCTGTTATTATTCTGGTGAGTTTTGTTTCTGTGAGTGCTATTATGTCTGGGGATGTCTCTTTGATTCTTTCGTTGCCACTCCTCATCTTGTTTGTTATTCCATCTGCATTTGTATACCACACCTTCAATTTCTTTTCTGAGACTGTAGTCTGGGAAGTATATTGGGGTTGGGGAAGTGGGAGACCTGTAAGGAACTATGGGTTGTTGCTGTGGGGGTGAAGTTTGTAATGTAGTGGGTGGGGCATTGATGTGGCAGGGGTTTGTTTTGTTTTAGAGTGTTTGGTTGCACTGGGGTTGCCTGGTTGGGAGGCTTCTATAGAAAGTTGTGAGGGGGCTGTATTAGAAACTTCTTCCTGGGTCTGGGATCTCCTGTCTGTCTTCCTCCACCCCTCTCTTTCCTCCTTTCGCCTTTGTACCATCTCTCTCATTTCTTCCTTTCTTCTTGTGTTCTGGTCGCGGTCGAGATACACCCTCCTGTATGCCGTCATGTCCCCTTAATCGTGCTTTCTCCTGCAGTATCCTGGTCCGATTGCTCTTCTTTCCTTGAAGGTCACTCTCACTGGCCGGGTTCTTTTTTTTTACAAACCCCCCTATTCTCCCAAAATTTTCCAGCTGGGTCATATCGTCTTCTCCTATTGCTTTCATGATGCTTTCAATTGCTTTTTTTTCCCCTTGTTTTCTTGCTTCATATGTTTCCCCTTCGACTTCCTGGAGCCCATACACAAAGACTGACCTCAAACCCTTTCATTCTCCCACTGCATATCCCTGTGTATCCCCTCATTTAATTTGGTTTCCTCCCCTGGGAGCTTTCCTTTCATCATTTTTACTGGCTAATGTACTTAGGGCTCAGTGGCCTGTCATTTTCCCTTCTCGGCTTTCCTTGGGCTCTGTTGTTGTCTGTTAGGGGCCTCCACATAAAGCTTAGCTTCTTTCATTTGCTACAGTCTCCTCTGATAAGCAAACTCCATGCAGGGTTTTGCCCCTTCTTTCCTACAGTCCCCTTATTTGTGGCTGAGGTAAACAGTCTTGATGTCAATCCCCCAAAAAGTTCTTTAGTTTTTTTATGCTGTTTCAGATTTTTCAGTTCCTCTTCTAAACTCTGTATCCTAGCTTCTGCTGTTTTGACATGCACCTCCCACTTCCTGCTTTCCATATCTATCCTCTCTTCCATTCTCATGCAAGTTCTTCTAGTTTTCTTTTCCCATTCATGATCCCTTTTTATGAGCTCTGCTGCCCAATCTTCCTTTGCATTTTCCTCCTCCTGTCCCTTGGTTTTTCTTTGTTGCTCTCTGGCAACCCATTTTTGTTTTATCCTGATTGCCCCAGAGTGGGAAAACCTATGTAGTTCTGTATGGTTAGGTTAGTAGTGTTTGTGTCAGATGTGGGGGAGGGAAGTAGTGGAGGAACTGTGGGTATTTGGGAGCTGAGTGGGGAGGGGTGGGGAGGGGTTTTGGGGGGAATGGGGGAGGTGATGGATCAGGGGAAGTAGTGAGATGTCGGTGGTGAGGGGGGAGTGTGTGTGTGTCTGGTATTGTGTGTGTGTGTGTGTTGTGTGTGTGTGTGTGTGTAATTTTGGTGTAATTGTGTGTGGAATTATGTGTGGGTTTAATTAAAGTACTGGGAAAAGGGAGGTGGGTTGTGCTTAAGGTAAGTCTCAGTGGTCCTTGGCTGCCCACACCTTCTTGGAACTGACCAACCTCCTGGGATTTACCGCACTTACAGTGTGTGTGTGCGTGTGTGTGGTGTTTTGTGTGTGTGTGTGTGTGTGTGTGTGTGTGTGTGTGTGTTGTGTGTGTGTGTGTGTGTGTGTGTATGTGGGTTGTGTGTATGGTGTGGTGTGTGTGTGGGGGGGGGTGTGTATGGGGGTGTGGTGGTGTGTATGGTGTGTGTGTGTGTGTGTGTGTGTGTGTGTGTGTGTGTGTGTGTGTGTTTTTGTGTGTGTTGTGTGTGTGTGTGTGTTTTGTGTGTGTGTGTAATTATGTGTCGAATTATGTGTGGAATTATTGTGTGTCTGAAAAGTGTGGCTTGTGCTTGGAGTGTAATTAGATTCTCAGTTGTCCTTGTGTCCACAACCTATGTGACCTGACTCCCTTGCAGTGTTGCCTATATCGCCTGCTTATAGTGACTTAATCGCCTTGTTCAATGGATTACCATTTGCTAAACCTTATTGAATACTTGAGTGCCTATTCTTTATCGTGCTATGAAGTTTGACCATTCACATTCACTTGGCGGTTTTAAATTGGAACCTGGACCCCACACCCAAACAACCACTCATAGGTGATACAGTACTTGTATTGCAGCTGTAGCAGTGTAGATTGTCCATTGTAGCCTGCGCCACAACGCTTTTATTTTCCAGATCACTTTCAAAATTGTGGCTCTCCCCACACTTGTGTGGCTCAGGCAATTAAAAAAAAACACTTCTAGGATTGTTGACTACCCTGACACACTTAGCAACCCTTGCAGAACACTTCTAGCCCTCAAAAACACTTAAATCCCCGGAGCACCGACGGCGTGACTAGCCTGCTCGATGTCCCTGATTGGTGGTGTCACTAGTGTGACACTGTAGTGTCACTAGTGTGACACTGGTGGTGTCAATAGTGTGACACTGTAGTGTCACTAGTGTGACACTGGTGGTGTCACTAGTGTGACACTGGTGGTGCCACTGTTGTGACACTGGTGGTGTCACTGGTGTCACACTGGTGGTGTCACTGGTGTCAAAATGGTGGTGTCACTGGTGTCACACTGGTGGTGTCACTGGTGGTCACACTGGTGGTGTCACTGGTGTCACACTGGTGGTGTCACTGGTGTCACACTGGTGGTGCCACTGGTGTCACACTGGTGGTGTCGCTGGCGTAACACTGGTGGTGTCACTGGAGTCACACTGGTGGTGTCACTGGTGTCACACTGGTGGTGTCACTGGTGTAACACTGGTGGTGTCACTGGGGTCACACGGTGGTGTCACTTTGGGGTCACACTGGTGGTGTCCCCTGGTGTCACGCTGGTGGTGTCACTGGTGTCACACTGGTGGTGTCACTGGGGTCCCACTGGGGTGTCCCCTGGTGTCACCTGGGGGGTCACTGGTGTCACACTGGTGGGTCACGGTGCGCACTGGGGGTATCACTGGTGTCAACAGGTGGTTCACTGGTGTCACACTGTTTGGGGTCACTGGTGTCACACTGGTGTCACACTGACGGATTCACTGGTGTCACACTGGGGTGTCATGGTGTCACACTGGTGGTTCACTGGGGTCACAATGGTGTGTCACTTGTTCAACTGGGGGTGTCCTGGTGTCCACACTGGGGTGTCACTGGTGTCACACGGTGGGGGTTCACTGGTGTCACACGGGTGTCACTGGGGTCACACTGGTGGGTGGGGCACTGGGTCACACTGGGGTTACATTGGGGGCACACTGGGGTTCACTGGGGTTCCACGGGGGTGTCACTGGGTCACCTGGTGGGGTCAAATGGGGGGGTTCACGGTGTCACACTGGGGGTGCACTGGGGGTGTCACTGGTGTCACACTGGTGGGGGTCACTGGGTCACCTGGTGGGCACGGTGGTGTCACTGGTGTCACACTGGGTCCTTGCCTTTATATCTTTTCCATTCCCTAGCACACTTTGGTTTTGGGCTCCCTGCACCGTTGGTGTGAAAACTATGGGGCTCATCCTGGCTTTTTCATTATTCTGTTACCCTTGGGTACCAAAACCTCTCCTCAGCTTCCTTGCATGTTGTTGTTACATCTCTCGTCTACTGTCTTCCTGCCAGTTTCTCTGCCCACTGAACCCCGTTGAGGAAGTTCATTCATCTGTGTAGTCGCCCATGGCACGAGTTGTTGTGTACCGGTAGTGTGTGTGACACCAGTACTGAGTGTGGCACGACGAGTAGTGTGTGGCATCAGTAGTATGTTGTCCACCAATAATGTGAGTGAACCAGCTATGAGTGCCACAAGCCACCATGGTTGAACCTCTGTGCGCTAGTATTCGACCGTCAATGAGGTACACTTTGCTTCTGCAACAACTAAATGCAAAGTCTCGTGCAACGCTGGCGTGACTCCAGCCTTGCATTAGCCTCCCCTCAGTGACGCCTGCATGATCCCCCTCACCCCTCCCCTTCCCTCAGTGACGCCTGCATGATTCCCCTTCCCTCTTTGATGCCTGCATGATTCCCCTCAACCCCTCCCCTTAACCTCAGTGACGCCTGACATGATCCTCTCACCCCTCCCATTCCCTCAGTGACGCCTGCATGATTCCCATCACCCTTCACCCTCCCCCTCAGTGACGCCCCCCACCTCCTCCTGCATGATCACCCTCCCCCGTCCCCGCCCCTCAGTGAGCCAGGCATGATCCCCTTCCCCGTCACCCGCCCCCTCAGTGAACGCCTGCATGAGCCCCTCACCCATCCCCTTCCCCTCAAGTGACGCCTTACATGATCCCCATCCCACCTCCCCTCAGTGACACGCCTGCATGATCCCATCCCCCTCCCCTCCAGTGACTGACGCCTGCATGATCCCTCCCCTCCCCTCCGTGACGCCTTCCTTGCATGATCCCCTCCCCTCCCCCTCAGTGACGCCTGGATGATCCCCCTCCCTCACCCAGGTGGTGCACTGGTGTCACACTGGTGGTGTCACACTGTTGTCACAGAGAAAAATTGTTAATCGACTTGTTTCAAAAATTTTTTGTGTCGCTGTATCTGCTGCTAGTCATGTATCTGCTTGGTCTGCTGCTAGTTCATGTATCTGCTTGTTGCTGCTAGTTCATGTATCTGCTTGGTCTGCTGCTAGTTCATGATCTGCTTGTTGCTGCTAGTTCATGTATCTGCTTGTCTGCTGCTAGTTACATGTATCTGCTTGTCTGCTGCTAGTTCATGTATCTGCTTGTCTGCTGCTAGTTCATGTATCTGCTTGTCTGCTGCTAGTTCATGTATCTGCTTGTCTGCTGCTAGTTCATGTATCTGCTTGTCTGCTGCTTAGTCATGTATCTGCTTGGTCTGTTGCTAGGTTCATGTATCATGCTTGTCTGCTGCTAGTTCATGTGTCTGTTGTCTTGCTGATAGTTCATGTATCTGCTTGTCTGCTGCTAGTTCATGTATCTGCTTGTCTGATGCTAGAGTTCATGTATTGATTGTGCTAGCTGTAGTTCATGTATCTGTGGTCTGCTGCTAGTTATGTATCTGCTTGTCTGTTGCTAGTTCATGTATCTGCTTGTCTGCTGCTAGTTCATTTGTCTGCTTGTCTGCTGCTAGTTCATGTATCTGTTTGTCTGCTGCTAGTTTCATGTATCGCCTTGTCTGCTGTAGTCTGTATATGCTCTGTCTGCTGCTAGTTCATGTATCTGCTTGTCTGCTGCCTAGTTCATGTATCTGCTTGTCTGCTGTAGTTTCATGTATCTGCTTGTCTGCTGCTTATTCATGTATTGTTTGGTCTGCTGATAGTTCATGTATTGCTTGTATGCTGCTAGTCATTGTATCTCTGCTTGTCTGCTGCTAGTTCATGTGTCTGCTTGTCTGCTGCTAGTTCAATGTATCTGCTTGTTGCTGCCTAGTTCATGTATCTGCTTTGTATGCTGCAAGATCATGTATTGCTTGTCTGTTGCTAGTTTCATGTATCTTTACTTGTATGCTGCTAGTTTCATGTATCTGTTGTCTCTGCTAGTTCATGTATCTGCTTGTCTGCTGCTAGTTCATGTGTCTGCTTGCTGCTGCTAGTTCATTGTGTCTGCTTGTCTGCTGCTAGTTCATGTGTCTGCCTTGTCTGCTTCTGTTCATGTATCTGCTGTCTGCTGTTAGGTTCATGTGTCTGCTTGTTGCTGCTAGTTCATGTAATTTGATTGCTGTGTCTAATCATTATCTGCTTTGGCTGTCCTGCTAGTTCATGTATCTGCTTGTCTGTGCTAGTTCATGTGTGTCTGCTGCTAGTTCATGAGTCTGCTTGTCTGCTGCTAGTTCATGTATCTGCTTGTCTGCTGCTAGTTCATGTATCTGCTTGTCTGCTGTTAGTTCATGTGTCTGCTTGTCTGTGTAGTTCTTGTATCTGCTTGTCTGCTGCCTAATTCATGGTCTGCTTGTCTGCTGCTAGTTTCGTATTCTGCTTGTCTGCTGCTAGTTCATGTGTCTGCCTTGTCTGCTGCTAGTTCATGTGTCTTGCTTCTCTGCTGTAGTATCATGTATCTGCCTCTACTTGTCTGCTGCTACTTATGTATCTGCTTGTCTGCTGCCTATTCATGCTGTCTGCTTGTCTGCTGCTAGTTCCATGTGTCTGCTTGCCTGCTGCTAGTTCATGTGTCTGGCTTGTCTGCTGCTAGTTCATGTGTTGCTATTTGTCTGCTGCTTTTCATGTATCTGCTTGTCTGCTGCCTAGTCATGTGTTGTTTGTCTTATGCTAGTTCCTGCTACTGTTTGTCTGCTTGCTAGGTTAATGTGTGTACTGCTTGTCTGCTGCTAGTTCATATGTCATCTTGTCTGCTGATTATTTCATGTGTCCTGCTTGTCTGCTGTAGTTCATGTGTCTGCTTGTTGCTGCTAGTTCATGTGTTTGCTTGGGGGGTTTTTTTTCTGCTGCTAGTTCATGTGTTCTGCTGCTAGTTCATGTGTCTGCTGCCTAGTTATGTATGGGTTGCTGCTAGTCTTTGTTGCTGATAGTTCTGTGTCTGCTGCTAGTTCATATGTCTGCTTGTCTGCTGCTTGTTCATATGTCCGCACTTGTCTGCTGCTAGTTATGTAACTGCTTGTCTGCTGCTAGTTCATGTGTCTGCTTGTAGCTGCTAGTTCATGTTATCTGTTGTCTGCTGCTAGTTGTTGTCTGCTTTTCTGCTGCTATTTCATGTGTCTGCTTGTCTCTGCTAATTCATGTGTCTGCATAGTTGCTGCTAGTTCACGTGTCTGCTTGTTGCTCCTAGTTCATGTTGTTGCTTGTTGCTGCTAGTTCATGTGTCTGTTTTGTCTGCTGCTAGTTCATGTGTCTGCTTGTTGCTGCTGAGTAACATGTTGTCTTGCATGTCTGCTGCTAGTTCATGTATCTGCTTTGTTGCTTGCTAGTTCATGTGTCCTGGCTTGTCTGCTGCTATTTTTATGTGTCTGCTTGTCTGCTGCTAATTCATGTGTCTGATTGCCTGCTGCTAGTTCATGTGTCTGGCTTGTCTGCCTGCTTGTTCATGTGTTCTGCCTTGTCTGCTGCTAGTACATGTGTTGCTTGTCTGCTGATATTTCAATGTGTCTGCTTTGTCTGTGCTAGTTTCATGTGTCTGCTTGTATGATGCTAGTCATGTGTCTGACTTGCTCTGCTGCTAGTTAATGTGGCTGCTATCTGCCCTGTTGAGTCATGTGGCTGCTTGTCTCCTGCCTGCTAGTTCCAGAGTCTGCTCTTCGCCTGCTGCTAGTTCATGTGTTTTTTCTGCTTGTCTGCTGACTAATTCATGTGTCTGCTTGTCTGCTGCTAGTTCAATGTGTCTGCTTGCCTGCTGCTAGTTAATGTATCTGCTTGTCTGCTGCTAGTTCATGTGTATGATATGTCTGCTGCTAGTTACATGTGTTGCTTGTCTGCCTGCTAGTTCAAATGCGTCTGTTTGTCGGCTGTAGTCCATGTGTATGCTTGTCTGCTGATTGTTCATGTGTCCTGGCGTAGTTCATGTGTCTGTTTGTCTGCTGCTAGTTTCAGTGTCTGCTTTGTCTGCTGCTAGTTCATGTGTTGCTTCTGTCTGCTGCTATTTTACGTGTCTGCTTGTCTTGCTCGCTAATTAATGTGTTGATTGCCTGCTGCTAGTTCATGTGGTCGGCTGTTTCTGCTGCTAGTTCCATGTGGTCTGCTTGTCTGCTGCTAGTTCATTGTGTCTGTCTGCTGATGTTTCATGTTGTCTCTGCTTGTCTGCTGCTAGTTCATTGTTGTCTGCTTGTCTGCTGCTAATTCATGTGTCTGCTGTCTGCTGCTAGTTTCATTGTGTCTGCTTGACTGCTGCTAGTTCATGTGTCTTGCCTTGTCTGCTGCTAGATCTTGTGTTGTTTGTCCGCTGCTAGTTCATGCTGTTGCTTGTCTGCTGCTAGTTCATGTGTCTGCTTGTGTGCTAGTTCATGTGGTTCTGCTTGTCTTGCTGTAGTTCATTGTAACTGCTTTGTTGATGCTAGTTCATGTGTCCTGCTTGTCTGCTTGTAGTTCATGTATCTGCTTGTATGCTGTTAGTTTCATGTGTCTGACTGCTTGTTCTTGTGTCTGCCTCTTGTCTGCTGCTTTTTTCATGTTGTCTGCTTGTCTGCTTGCTAGTTCATGATGCTGTGCTGCTTGTCTGCTGCTAATTCTACGTGTCTGCTTTTGTCTGCTGATAGTTATGTGTCTGCTTGCTGCTGCTTGTTCTGTGCCTGCTTGTCTGCTGCTAGTTCATTGTGTTTGCTGCCCTGCTGCTGGATTCATGTGTCTGCTTGTCTGTGAGTAGTTCATGTATCTGCTTGTCTGCTCTGCTGTTAGTTCATGGGTCTGCTGCTAGTTCAGGTGTCTGCATTGACTGCCGTATTTCATGTGTCTGTTGTTCTGCTGCTAGTGCATGTCTCTGCTTTGTCTGCTGCTAGTTCTGTCGTCTGCTTGTATGCTGCTAGTTCATTGTGTATGATTGTCTGTGCTAGTTCACGTTGTCTGCTTGTCTGCTGCAGTTTCATGTGTCTGCTTGTCTGCTGACTAGTTCATGTGTCGCTTTGTCTGCTGCTAGATCTATTGTGTTGCTGCTAGTTCGTGTGTCTGCTTGTCTGCTGCTAAGATCATGTGTCTTGCTTGTCCTCGCTGCTAGTTCTGTGTCTGCTTGTCGGCTGCTAGTTCATGTGTCTGCTTGTCTGCTGCTAGTTCATGTGTCTGCTTGTCTGCTGCTAGTTCATTGAAACTGCTTGACTGCTGTAGTTATGTTGTCTGCTTCTCTGCTGGTTAATTCATGTATTGTTGTCTGCTGCTAGTTCAGTGTCTGCTTGTCTGCCTGCTAGTTCATGTGTCTTGCTTGCCTGCTGTGCTCAGTTCATGTGTCTGCTTGTCTGCTGCTAGTTCATGTGTCTGCTTGTCTGCTTCTAGTTCATGTGTTGCTTTCTGCTTGCTGTAGTTCATGGTATCTGATTGTCTGCTGCTAGTTCATGTGTCTGATTGTCTGCTGCTTGTTCATGTGTCTGCTTGTCTGCTGCTTGTTATTGTGTCTGCTTGTTTGCTGCTATGTTCATGTGTCTGCTTAGTCTGCTGCTAGTTTCATGTGTCTGCTTGTCTGTGCTTGTTCATGTGTCTCTGCTGCTAGTTCATGTATCTGCTTGTTGCTGCTAGTTCCATGTGTTGCTTTGTATGCTGCTAGTTCAAATATCTGCTGGTCTGCTGCTAGTTCATGTGTCTGCTGTCTAATGCTAGTTCGTTGTGTATGCTTGTCTGCTTGCTAATTCTGTGTCTGCTTGTCTGCTTGCTACTTCAGAATCGTGTCTGCTTGTCATGCTGTCTAGTTCATGTGATCTGCTTGTTCTGCTGCTGTTATGTGTTTGCTTGCCTGCTGCTAGTTCATGTGTCTGCTTGTCTGCTGCTAGTTCACGTGTCTGCTTTCCTGCTGTTAGTTCATGTATCTGCTTGTCTGCCTGTAGTTCATGTGTCTGCTTGTCTGCTGCTAGTTCCTGTATCTGTTTGTCTGCCTGTAGTTCATGTGGCTGCTTGTTCTGCTGCTGTTCATGTGTCATCTTGTCTGCTGCTTGTTCATGGTCTGCTTATCGGTGCTGCTAGTTCATGTATCTGTTGTCTGCTGACTACTTCTTGTGGTCTGATTGTCTGCGCTTGTTCCAGTGTCTGCTTGTCTGCGGCTAGTTCATGTTTGCTGTTGTCTGCTGCTAGTTATGTATCTGCTAGGTCTGTCTTTGCGTGTTCATGTGCCTTGCTTGGTTGCCTTTGTTTGCTCAGTCTCATGTGGTTCTGCTTGCTGCTGCTAGTTCCTGTATCTGTTTGTCTGCTGCTAGTTCATGTGTCTGTTGTTTGTGCTAGTTAATTGTGTCATTTGTCTTTGATGCGGCTTGTTCATGTGTCTGCTGATCTCGCTGCTAGTCTAGTATCTGCTTGTCTGCTGCTACTTCATATGTCTGTTGTCTGCTGCTTGTTCTGTGTTGCTGTCTGCTGCTAGTTCATGATATCTGCTTGTTGCTGCTAGTCATGTATCTGCTTGTCTGCTGGCTAGTATGTGCCTGCTTGTTGCTGACTAGTTCATGTGTCTGCTTGCCTGCTGCTTGTTCATGTATCTGTTGTCCTGCTGATCGATAGTACCCCATGTGTTGCTTGTCTGCCTGCTAGTTATGTGTCCTGCTTGTCTGCTGCTATTTTATGTGTCCTGCTTGTCTGACTGCTACTTCATGTGTCTGATTGTCGCTGCTAGTTCATGTGTCTGACTTGTCTGCTGCTAGTTCATGGTGTCTGCTGCTAGTTCATGTGTCTGCTTGTCTGCTGCTTGTATTTCATGTATCTGCTTGTCTGCTGCTATTTCATGTGTCTTGCTTGTCAGCAGCAAGTTCATGTGTTGCTTGTCTGTGCTAATTCATTGTGTTGGTTGCCTGACTGCTAGTTCATGTGTCTGCTTGTCTGCTTCTAGTTCATGTGCCTGCTTGTCTGATGCTATTTCATGTGTCTCGCTTGCCTGCTAGCTTTGTTCATGTCGTCTGCTGTCTGCTGCTACTTCTTGTGTTGTTGTCTGCTGTAGTTCATTGTGTCTGCTTGCTGCAGTAGCATGTATCTGCTTGTCTGCTCCTAGTTCCTGTGTCTTGATTGTCTGCTGTAGTTCATGTGTTTGCTTGTCTGCTGCTAGTTCAACAGTGTCTGCTTGTCTGTTGCTGTTCATGTGTCTGCTTGTTTGTGCTAGTTCGCGTGTTCTGCTTGCCTGCTCTAGTTCATGTGTTTGTTGTTCTGCTGCTAGTTCATGTGTCTGCTTGTTGCTGCTAGTTCATTGGTCTGCCTTGTCTGCTGACTAGTTCATGTGTCTGATCGCTAGTTCATGTGTCTGTTGTCTGCTGCTAAGTTCAGATCTGTTGCTGCTGCTAGTTCATGTATCTGCTTGTCTGCTGCTAGTTCATGTGTCTGCTTGTCTGCTGCTAGTTCATGTGTCTGCTTGTCTGCTGCTAGTTCATGTGTCTGCTTGTCTGCTGCTAGTTCATGGGTCTGCTGCTAGTTCATGGGTCTGCTGCTAGTTCATGTGTCTGCTTGTCTGCTGCTAGTTCATGTGTCTGCTTGTCTGCTGCTAGTTCATGTAATGCTTGTCTGCTGCTAGTTTCATGTGTCTGCTTGTTGCTGTAGTTCATGTATCTGCTTGTCTGCTGTAGTTCATTTGTCTGATTGTTGACTGCTTATTTCATGTGTCTGCTTGATCTGTGCTAATCATGTGGTCTGTTGTTGCTGTTACGTTCATGTGTCTGCTTGTCTGCTGCTAGTTCATGTGTCTGCTTGTCTGCTGCTAGTTCATGTGTCTGCTTGTCTGCTGCTAGTTCATGTGTCTGCTTGTCTGCTGCTAGTTCATGTGTCTGCTTGTTCTGCTGCTAGTCATGTGTTGCTTGTCTGCAGCTAGTTCATGTATCGCTTGTCTGCTGCTAAGTTCATGTGGTCTGCTTGTCTGCTGTAGTTCGTGTTGTCTGCTTGTCTGCTGCTAATTCATGTGTCTGCTTTTCTAGTGCTATTCATGTGTCTTCTTCTCTGCTGCTAGTTCATGTGTCTGCTTGTCTGCTGCTAGTTCATGTGTCTGCTGCTAGTTCATGTGTCTGCTGCTAGTTCATGTATCTGCTTGTCTGCTGCTAGTTCATGTGTCTGCTTGTCTGCTGCTAGTTCATGTATCTGCTTGTCTGCTGCTAGTTGATGTGTCTGATTGTCTGCTGCTAGTTCATGTATCTGCTTGTCTGCTGCTAGTTCATGTATCTGCTTGTCTGCTGCTAGTTCATGTGTCTGCTTGTCTGCTGCTAGTTCATGTTATCTGCTTGCCTGCTTCAGGTAATGTGTTGCTTGACCTGCTGCTAGTTCATGTGTCTGCTGGTGTCATGTGTCTGTTGTCTGCTGCTAGTTCATGTGTCTGCTTGTCTGCTGCTAGTTCATGTGTCTGCTTGTCTGCTGCTAGTTCATGTGTCTGCTGCTAGTTCATGTGTCTGTTGTCTGCTGCTAGTTCATGTATCTGCTTGTCTGCTGCTAGTTCATGTGTCTGCTTGTCTGCTGCTAGGTCGTGTGTTGTTTGTCTGATGCTAAGTTCATGTGTCTGCGCTAGTTCATGTGTATGTTGGTCTGTGCTAGTTCATGTATCTGCCTTGTCTGCTGCTAGTTTATTACTGCTTGTCTGCTGCTAGATCAATGTATCTGCTTGTCTGCTGCTAGTTCATGTGTCTGCTTGTCTGCTGCTAGTTCATGTGTCTGCTGCTAGTTCATGTGTCTGCTGCTAGTTCATGTGTCTGCTGCTAGTTCATGTATCTGCTTGTCTGCTGCTAGTTATGTGTCTGCTTGTCTGCCTGCTAGTTCATGTATTCTGCTTGTCTGCTGCTAGTTGACTGGTGAAGATCTGTTGTCATGCTGCTAAGTTCATGTATCTGCTTGTCTGCTGCTAGTTCATGTATCTGCTTGTCTGCTGCTAGTTCATGTGTCTGCTTGTCTGCTGCTAGTTCATGTGTCTGCTTGCCTGCTTTCTAGTTCATGTGTCTGCTTGCTGCTGCTAGTTCAGTGTTGGCTGCTAGTTCATGTGTTGCTTGTCTGCTGCTAGTTCTTGTATCTGCTTTGTCTGCTGTTGGTTTCATGTGTCAGCTTGTCGCTGATAGTTTCATGTGTCTTGCTTGCTGCTGCTTGTTCTGTATTGTTGTCTGCTGCTAGTTCATGTGTTGCTTGTCTGCATGCTAGGTCCACCCCAATGTTGTCTGTTTGTCTGCTGCTGCTAGTTCATGTGTCTGCCTTTGTCCTGCTTGCTAGTTCATGGGGTTATCTGACTGTCTGCTGCTAGTTCATGTGTCTGCTTGTATGGTGCTAGTCAATTGTATCAGCTTGTCTGCTGCTAGTTCCTTTATCTGCTTGTCATACTGCTCGTTCATGTATCTGCTTGTCTTGCTACTAGTTCAGGTGTCTGTTGTATGCTGCTAGTTCATTTGTTCTGTTTGTCTGATGCTAGTTCATGTTATCTGCTTGTTACTGCTAGTTCATGTGATCTGCTTGTCTGCTGGCTAGTTCATGTGTCTGTTGTCTGCTGCTAGTTATGTTATTCTGCTTGTCTGCTGCTGTAGTTCATGTGTCCGCTTGTCTGCTGCTAGTTCATGGTGTCTTGTTTGCTGCTGCTGTTCATGTTCTGCTTGTCTGCTGCTAGTTCATGTGTCTGTTTGTTGCTGCTAGTTCCAAGCATCTGCTTGTTGCTGCTAGTTTATGTACCTGAATTGTCCTGCTGTAGTTCATGTGTCTGCTTGTCTGCTGCTTGTTTATGTACCTGCTGTCTGCTGCTAGTTCATGTATTCTTGCCTGGGGCTCAAATCTCTTCTTTATCTCTCTGTCTCTCTCTGTCTCTCTCTCTCTCTCTCTGGTTCTCTCTCTCTCCTCTCTCTCTCCTGTCTCTCTCTCTCTCTCTCTCTCCTCTCTTCTCTTCTCTCTCTCTCTCTCTCTCTCTCTCTCTCTTTCTGTCTCTTGACTCTCTCTCTCTCTCTCTTCTGTCTGTCTGTCTGTCTGTCTGTCTCTCTCTCTCTCTCTCTCTCTTCTCTCTCTTCTCTCTCTCTCATCTCTCTCTCCTCTTTCTCTTTTTCTCTCTCTCTCCTTTTTCTCCTCTCTCTGTCTTCTGTCTCTGTCTGTCCTGTTTGTCTGTCTCTCTCACTCCTCTCTCTCTCCCTCTCTCTCCCTCTCTCTTTCTCTCGTTTCTCTGCTTATCTCTTAGTTTATTCTTCCTACTTGTTTACTCTCTACTTACACAAGTTTTCTGCTTGCTTGTTTATTTTTCATGTTTGCTTGTCTGCTTCCTCCCTTCCTCTCTCCTCTCCTTTTGCCTTTTTTGCATTTCTTTATTTCGTGTCTTCAGTACGTCTCAGTGTCATCTGCTGTGATGGTCTCTGGGTGTGCAGCAGAAGTGCGAACAGGCCGAACATTATCGTGGTAAGGCACAGCACACTGCAGTCGTTGAGTGCAGGGTGGGGGAGAGGATTGCAACACACAGTCCAGGGATTCATTTTGACATATTTCATCATGGTATGCGACAAGCAAGCGTCTGCTACAAATGTACTCATCTAGTGTTGCTTCCAGGTGTCGAGTCACAGCTTATGGTCAGACCTCTCAACTCAACTCCCTTGATTAAGTTCTTGCCTTATTTTGAGACTCAGAAAAGTGCTTGATAATGTCCCTATAATTCGACTCCATCTTTAGCGGTGCTTGCTTTGGTTTTCTTTTAGTTTTTTTACGGTTTCTCAGTTTCTTGTAGCAATCACTTCGCCGTCGCCGCCGGTACCAGTCTAGTTGCGAATCGCTGGATCTGTTATGGTTCCGTCCTGGCGTTGAATGCACCTGCAAAATACTTTATAGTTCAGATTACCTGTTGCTAGCCTGTTCTTGATTCTGGGTGTCATTCCCCCCGCAGCCAGGTACCAGACCAGTCCTCCTTGATGGGCTGATTAGTTAGGTGGTTTGAGCTAGCAGCATACAGTCTAACATACACACCATAGCCCTGTTGATCAGGAGCTGAATTGAGGAAATTATCCAGTTTTGTCTTGAAAAGTGTTAAGGGATGTTTCTGTAATTTCAACTTATATGTGAAGAGAGGATGCTAAAGAGTCTCGGGTCCCTTACATTTACCGAGTTATGTCTTCGAATAAATGCTGCACACTTGCTTTTTAGCCAAGTCGTTTGGTGTTCAGATTTGGAACCCGTCCTGCCAGTATTTTCCAAGTACAGATTATGATGTACCTCTCTCACATACGTTGCAAGAAGTGCAGATTAGGAAGTCTTAAACAGGGACATTAGCTTGGTATCTCTGGTTGTGATCCTCCTGGGTTTTCGTGTATAACTGAAAAGCTCCTGATACGATCACGTTCACATCTTCAACACTGGTTTACTGTAACTAAGGAGAGGTTCATGGAACTGCCCACATGTTCATGTCCTCTCTGGCCAGTTGTACATGAACTATTTCTAGTATTTGGAATCTGCGATAACTTGAGAAAGCCTCTTCCGGTCGGCTTCCAAAGTTTAACACAGGTGTATCTTATTTACAAAAGCAAAATGATTGTTACTGGAGTGTCTTGGTGGAAATCTGTCAGTTTTAATTTTAAAACGGTGAGGTGATATTTTGTGTTAAATATCTTAAATAAGCTTCTTCTGAGCGGCTTTAACCTTTAACTGACGATGCGTTTAATGGAATGTGTTTAAACTGCACAGAAGCAAATTTGTTAATTTACTGACAGTAGTTAATAAGCTTTGAATTGCCCGCAAGGACGCTCTCTTGGATTAGACGTAAATAACGGAGAATAGAGGATGACTCTCCTGTTCAGCTTCCAACTTTCAATGATACGTAGACTTTACTCTTAAATGAATGCTGATGTATGATTTCGAGTGTTTAAGTTATAATTGCTAATTATATTAAAAAAAAATGCTTACTGTGCGTAGTGCAAGAATAACTGTCTTCCACCTAGACGCTGGTAGAGTTGGTGCCAAACTGCCACTTTAACTACAAAGAAATGGGACTGATTCCATGTGAACATCAAAATGGTTATACAATACCGACAGGGTTGTTAGGTTAAGGAACAACATATGCAAAAGTTAGACACTTTATTCCGAAACGTTTCGCCTACCAGTAGGTTCTTCAGTCGAATACAGAAAGTAGGCAGGAACAGTAGAGATGTGAAGACGCACCTGTAATCAGTCCATCACCCTATAGTCGTAGAAATTTGAAGGTTGTAGTTCCCTCGGCCTGGAGAAGTTCAGTTCCATAGTCAGAACTATCTGTAGATTTAAGCGACAGTGCGGAGACTAAATACTGTCGGAAAGGAGAGGTGCAGGGTAGTAGTAGAAGTAGTAGTAGTAGTAGTGAGTGGCAACTGAGAGTGTCAATGTCCCTCTCAGATCCAAGTGTGAAGGGTTGGATCTGAGAGGGACCTGACCTACCTCAGTTGCCTCTCACTACTACTACTTCTACTTCTAGACTACCCGGCACCTTCTCCTTCCGAAGTATTTAGTCTCCCGCTCTGTCGCTTAATCTTCAGATAGTTCCTGACTATGTGAAACGCGAAACTTCTCCAGGCCGAGGGGGACTGACAATCCTCAAATTCACGACTTTAAGGGTGATGGGACTATTACATCGTCTTCACATCTCTACTGTTCCTGCCTACTTTCTGTATTCGACTGAAGAAGCCTACTGTGTAGGCGAAACGTTTCGGAATGAATTCCATGTGATAACTCGTGAATGCCTCTTCAGACTGGCTGTAAACCTTCACTGTTGATATTTAACTGCATTAAAAACTTATGCTGCACTCTGTATTACTGCCTTTCGTGCACTGAGATAAAGAGATGGAGGAAGAGGGCTGGGCTTGTAGGATACAGGGATAACTTTAAAATATCGCGCAGCATCTGTAAAATATCTAGATCTTCCTAGCTGCTCTGATAATAGCACATCTAGATCTTCCTAGCTGCTGTGATAATAGCACATCTAGATCTTCCTAGCTGCTGTGATAATAGCACATCTAGATCATCCTAGCTGCTGTGATAATAGCAACATCTAGAATGATCCTAGCTGCTGTGATAATAGCACATCTAAGATCATCCTAGCTGCTGTGATAATAGCACATCTAGTCATCTAGCTGCTGTGATAATAGCACATCTGGACATCCTAGCTGCTGTGATAATAGCACATCAAGATCTTCCTAGCTGCTGTGATAATAGCACATCAAGATCTCTCTAAGCGCTGTGATAATAGCACATCAAGATCTTCCTAGCTGCTGTGTAATATAGCATATCTAGATCTTCCTAGCTGCTGTGATATTAGCCATCTAGATCTTCCTAGCATGCCCTGTGATAATAGCACATCTAGTTCATCCTAGTGCCTGTGATGTTGCACATCTAGATCATCCTAGCTTGCTGTGATTATAAGCACATTCTAGATCTTCCTAGCTGCTGTGATAATAGCACACTAGTTCATTCCTTTTGTTGTGATAATAGCCATATAGATCATCCTAGCTGCTGTGATAATGCAATCTAGATCTTCCTAGCTGCTGTTGATTATAGCACATCAAGATTTTCTAGCTGTGTGATAATTAGCCACATTCTAGTTCCTTCTAGCTGCTGTGGTGATAATAGCACATCAAGATCTTCCTAGCTGCTGTGATATTAGCACATCTAGATCTTCCTAGCTGCTGTGATAATAGCACATCAAGATCTTTCCTAGATGCTCGTTGATAATAGCCACATCTAGATCTTCCTTAGCTGCTGTGATAATAGCCACCACATCTAGTTCAATCCTAGCTGCTGTGTAATAGCACATCTAGATCATCCTAGCTGCTGTGGATAATAGCCCATCTAGTCTTCCTAGCTGCTGTGATAATAGCACTCTAGATCTTCTAGCTGCTGTGATAATAGACATTCTTCCTAGCTGCTCTGATAATAGCACCATCTAGATCTTATTGCTGCTGTGATAATAGCACAGCTAGATCATCTAGCTGCCTGTGATTAAGCACATCCATAGATCTTCCTGCTGCTGTGTTATAGCACATCAAGATCTTCCTGCTGCTGTGATAATAGCGCATCGAGAATCTTCCTAGCTGCTGGGATAATAGCACTTCAAGATCTTCCTAGCTGCTGTGATAATGCACATCTAGATCTTCCTAGACTGCTGTGATAATAGCACATCAAGATCTTTCTAGCTTGCTGTGATAATAAGCACATCAAGATCTACTAGCTGCTGTGATAATAGGCACACAAGAGTCTTACCTAGCTGCTGTGATAGAACACTGGTGTCTGGCTGGTTTCCTGAGTCCGCACTCCTGGGAGGAGCGCTCTCCCTTCCTCAGTACATTTTGAGAAGTAATATTGGATAGAAATGATATCATTGTACTCACCTAATTGTGGTTGAAAGGGACGAGACTCAGCTCCTGGCTCCATCTCTTCACTGTGTGCCACTAAGTCTCTCCTGCTTATGAGCATTATCATTCTGATCTAAAGCTATGTAAGATTCCTCCTTCCACTACCTCACTTTCCTAGGCTATTTTCCATTCTGACTACTCTATGGCTGAAGAAATTTACTTCCTAACATTCCCGGTGACTCATATGGGTCTTCAAATTCCAATTGTGACCCCTTATTTCTGTGTCATCTTTTTTCTGGAACATTCCTGTTTTTGTTTCACCTTGTCTATATCTTCTCATTATTTTATTTGTCGTTATCTATCCCCTTAAAGTCTCCTGTCTTCTAGTGTCGTCAGGATCGCGATTTTCCCTTAAACCTCTCCTCGTAGGTGATCATATCCCTTAGCTACGGGACTTGTCTTGGTTGTAAACCTTTGCAATTATCTTGTTTCCTTACTTGCCTGGCTAGGTTGAGGGCTCCAAACTGGCGCTGCTATTCCAATTATGGGCTAAACTTACACAGTGCCACAGGGTCCTGAATGACATCCTTATTTAGATGTCGAAATGACTGTGTTCTTAGGTTTGACAGGCCGCCATATGACTGCAGCAGTTATTTGGTTGATGTGCGCCTCAGAGATGTTTCCCGGTGTTATACTCCACACCAAGTTCCTTTTCCTTTGTAGTGAGGATTGTAGGCTCTAGCACCCTAGACTGTACTCCGTCTGTGGTTCTTCTTTGCCCTTCCTCAATCTTCATGGACTGCACTTAGTGGGGTTGATCTCCAGAACCAGTTTCTTGGACCAAGCCTGCAGTCTGTCCAGATCCCTCTGTTGTTCTTCCTGGGTCTTCGTCCGATTGAATTCTTCTCATCAACTTCACATCATCTGCAAACAGGGACACATCGGGTCTCCTTCCTTTCCGTCATGTCCTTTACAAATACCAGAATAGGCACCAGTCCTAGCAACTTGAACTGATCCCTGTGGCACCCCGCTCGTTACTGGCGCCCACTCTGACACTCGCCATCGTACCATGGAATCGTGTTGTTTTCCTGACAGGTATTCTGATCCACGTAGTGCCTTCCCTGTTATCCATGCATGGTTCCTCCAGCTTCCGCACTATTCTCTTGTGTGGAACTGTTGTTCAAACGCCCTTTCTTACGTCCAAGATAAATGCCATTCCCACCCTCTCTCTTGCCTTACTGCCGTCACCCTGACATTAGAACTCCAGTAGGTTTGTGTGTTGCAGGATTTCCTGTCCTAAAACCATGCTGGCTGTTGGTGCTCCTCACTCTTCTGATAATTTTCTCCTTGACCTTGCATACCTATACACGGCCAGTAACACTGGTCTGTAGTTCAGTACTTCATCGTCTGTTCCTTTTTTTGAAAATTGGGACTACATATGTAGTCTTCATACCTCAGGTAGTCGTCAGGTTTCGATAGATGTGTTTGAGATAGTTGTTAGTGGTACAGAAAGCGCCTCTGTTCCCTCTCTAGGACCATGGAGAGGGATGTTATCGGCCCTTATCACCTTTTGAGGTGTCTAGCTCGCTTAACGCCTCTTCCACTTCTTCCTCGGTTGTTGTATTATTGTGTCCAACACTTGATGGGTGTACCCCCTCTCTCTGCCTTTCTGGAGGCCTTCTGTCTCCTCTGTGAACACTTTAAATCTCCCTGTTGAGCTCCTCACATACTTCGCGGTCGTTTTTTTTTGTGACCTCCCCTCCTTTCCTGAGCCTGGATTACCTGGTCCTTGACTGCTGATTTCTTCCTGATGTGGCCTGTATCAACAGTTTTGGCGTCAGATTTGGCTTTCGCTGCTATGTCATTCTCATACTACATTTTGGGCCTCCCATCTTACCTGTGCATATTCATTATTGGCTCTTCGACTGCTCTCCAGATCTCTACTGGGTCCTTGCCTTTATATCTTTTCCATTCCCTAGCACACTTTGGTTTTGGGCTCCCTGCACCGTTGGTGTGAAAACTATGGGGCTCATCCTGGCTTTTTCATTATTCTGTTACCCTTGGGTACCAAAACCTCTCCTCAGCTTCCTTGCATGTTGTTGTTACATCTCTCGTCTACTGTCTTCCTGCCAGTTTCTCTGCCCACTGAACCCCGTTGAGGAAGTTCATTCATCTGTGTAGTCGCCCATGGCACGAGTTGTTGTGTACCGGTAGTGTGTGTGACACCAGTACTGAGTGTGGCACGACGAGTAGTGTGTGGCATCAGTAGTATGTTGTCCACCAATAATGTGAGTGAACCAGCTATGAGTGCCACAAGCCACCATGGTTGAACCTCTGTGCGCTAGTATTCGACCGTCAATGAGGTACACTTTGCTTCTGCAACAACTAAATGCAAAGTCTCGTGCAACGCTGGCGTGACTCCAGCCTTGCATTAGCCTCCCCTCAGTGACGCCTGCATGATCCCCCTCACCCCTCCCCTTCCCCTCAGTGAAACGCCGAAATGATTCCCCTCTCCCTCAAAATGACCTGCATGATTCCCCTCAACCCCTCCCCTTACCTCAGTGACGCCTGCATGATCCTCTCACCCCTCCCCTTCCCCTCAGTGACGCCTGCATGATTCCCTCACCCTTCCCCCCCCCTCAGTGACGCCTGCATGATCCCCTCCCCCGTCCCCGCCCCTCAGTGACGCCTGCATGATCCCCTCCCCGTCACCCGCCCCTCAGTGACGCCTGCATGATCCCCTCACCCACCCCCCTTCCCCTCAGTGACGCCTACATGATCCCCCCACCTCCCCTCAGTGACGCCTGCTTTGATCCCCCCCCCCCCCCTTTCAGTGACGCCTGCATGATCCCCCTCCCCTCCCCTCAGTGACGCCTGCATGATCCCCTCCCCTCCCTCAGTGACGCCTGCATGATCCCCCCCCCCCTCACCACCACATGACCACCTGGTCATAACCTCATGCCACCTGGTCACCACCTTTTTGATTACCGGGTTTCAATCATAAATCACAATCTTACTGAAGCAGATTAGCCAGGCTGTTATGTCTGCGTTGGGCTCCTTCCTTCCAGTACAAACAACCTAACTGATCAAGCCGCCAACCAGGAAGGCCAGTGTGAGAGCCAGCAGCGGGGAGAGGAACACACCGGAATCAACAAATAGGTAAAATAGGTAAAACTTGCGATTTTCGATTAAACAGCAATGTCTTCTTGCCGAAAAAGGGCAAACGAAAATTTGTGTATGCAGTAATTTGGCAAAAACATTCTAACCTAACTAAAAAATATATTTCATTGTGTTTGTTTATTATTAAATTTTTTGTAAAATTAGTTTAAATTAAAATGCCCCTTGTTATAATGGTTAGGCAAGTTTTCTAAGGTTCTTTTGGTACAAAATTATTAATTTTTACATTAACATAAATGAAAAAAAATATCTTTAAACGTATAAGAGAAAATTTTAGAAAGAATTTAATCTTAAATCAGTTCTTACTAATTGATCAATTATACCTACCGACACGACACATAAATTAATAAAATATATATAAAATATATATATATAATATTAATAAATATTATATATATTATATATATATAAAATTTTATATAGGAGGAGGTGCGGATTATAAAACTGTTGCCAGAGGGCTGAGGAAGGGTTGTTGAGGTGGTTCGGACATGTAGAGAGAATGAGCGAAACAGAGTGACTTCAAGAGTGTATCAGTCTGTAGTGGAAGGAAGAGGGGGTAGGGGTGGGCCTAGGAAAGGTTGGGGGGAGAGGGGGGTAAAGGAGGTTTTGTGTTGCGAGGGGCTTGGACTTCCAGCAGGCATGCGTGAGCGTGTTTGATAGGAGTGAATGGAGACAAAGGGTTTTTTTAATACTTGACGTGCTGTTGGAGTGTGAGCAAAGTAACATTTATGAAGGGAATTCAGGAAACCGCAGGGCGGACTTGAGTCCTGGAGATGGGAAGTACAGTGCCTGCACTCTGAAGGAGGGGTGTTTTAATGTTGCAGTTTAAAAACTGAGTGTAAAGCACCCTTCTGGCAAGGGCAGTGATGGAGTGAATGATGGGAAAGTTTCTTTTTCGGGGCCAAACCCCGCCTTGGTGGGAATCGGCCAGTGTGATAAAATATATATATATATATATATAATATATATATATATAAATATATTTATATATATATATATATATATATATATTTTATATACGTATATAGTGCCAAAAGAGGAGAGTCACTAGTGTTGCAGTGATCAATACGTTGCCGACACCCGCCGCCCGCTGGCACTGCAGGGGCCATTAAAATGGGTTGGTATTGTGTACCACATTCCACTTCTCTCTCCCCTCACACACCCCACACACACACACACACACACACACACACACACACACACATCAACATGATGACACTGGAGGACAGGAGGATAGTGGCATATGATAACGACGTAAAAAAATATGAAAAGGAATTGACAAGGTGAGCAGGGACAGAATGTTTCCTAGATGGGACACAGGACCCAAAGGGGCGACAACTGGAACCTGAAAATCAGATAATCACTGGATGTTTGAAGCATTTCCTCAGCCACTGAATTGTCAGGAAGTGGAACAATGTGGAGAGTGATGTAGTAGTAAAGGTGAATCCATACATAGCTTTAAGAAGAGGTACGATAAGGTTCATGGAGCAAGGAAAGTGGACCCAGTAGCGACCAGCAAAGAGGGAAGAGCCAGGAGCGTGATTCGACCCCTGTAACTACATACAGGTGAATACACACACCACAAAAACACACACACCACACACCACAACACACACACACACCCACACACACAACACACAAAAAACACACACACACACACACATACACACACTCACAGGAAGGATGGATACCCAACTCTTACCCTCCGGTGGTACTTTACCTTTGATGATTTCGAGAGTTTTTCTATCGCAGAGGCCAGCCTTGGGAATGGTCTTGTCTCAATAGGTGTGAAAAAGAGATGAAAGAGAAAGGTGCTACGTTTACTGCTTTCACAAGACTACTGACGCCATTTCAAACCCACCAACATTACGGAGTGCGTGGGGGCAAGAGAGCGGCTCCAGGAGTGAAGGCCTCAGCAACCAATCCAGCCTGACCAGCCAGGCTGTGGGTTCGTACGCTGGATTACGTTGGGGACAGCACTAACACACTGTTTTGATCAAGCCTCATCAAAGAATACAAAATCACTTTTTTAGAACTATAGATAATTCTTAATAGAACAGAAGTACAAATAGAAGAACGAGAAACACCGAAAACTTGGCTATTTTTTTTTCATGTCGTGTTTAATTTTGACGAGGTTATTAAAGCTTCGGATATACCAGTAGGATTTTACAGCAGAGTCCGTCTTACTGTTAGGCAGGGAAAATTACTGTCGCTCACAAACTTTTTTCCAAGACTTTCCACCATACATAAAAGAAAATAATACCCGTGACTGGAACAATACATACCTAACCCGCACATAGCAGGAAGGATCTTAACACGACTTTCGGTCCGTCTTGGACCATAACTTCTGCAGGTGGTTAACAATTGTGACAGGTGGTCATCACCTTTGGCTTCAAATTTTTTAACACTAATTAAGTTTTTTACTAATCAAAAATTGTTCACCACCTGACAAGGGTT